>JAJIBD010025356.1:0-236621 GCA_021461705.1 Cryptotis parvus | reverse complement strand
TACAAAGACTAGAAATTGAACTCCCATTAGACCCAGCCATACCACTCCTGGGAATCTACTCTGGGAAACCAAAAATGCATGGCGGAAACACCATCCCTACTTTTATGTTCATAGCAGCATTATTCACAATAGCCAGAATCTGGAAGCAACCCGAGTGCCCGAAAATAGATGACTGGATAAAAAGCTTTGGTACATCTACACAATGGAATACTATGCAGCTGTCAGGAAAAATGAAGTTATAAAATTTGCCTACAAATGGATGGACATGGAGAAGATTATGTTGAGCGAAATTAGCCAGAAGGAGAGAGACAGTTACAGAATGACTGCATTTATCTGCATAACATAAATATATAGGTACATATTATGATACCAATATCCAAGGTCAAGTGAAACATACATCAGGAGGTCCTGTCAAAGGTGGAAATTATCACAAACGTGTGGGAGTCAGAGGCTAGGTAAGACAGAAAATGGAACAGTGTGCTAACAATTGTGAGGGTACTAATGCCAACCTAGAACTGAGCATTAAATAGAGGCAAAAAGGATACACATGACAACCCTTTAATGTATGTTCTGTAATCCATAGTCTGGAGAGGAAGGAAAAAGAAAGATAGAGAAATGGAAAGAAATAAAGAACCTGCCATGGAGGAGGGCTGGGGAGGGGGGAGGGGGGGAACCGGGGGCGTTGGTGGTGGGAGATGGGCACTGGTGGAGGGATGGGTGCTGCTACACTGTATGACCAAAACCCAAATATGAACTTTTAATTGTATATCTTTGTAATTGTAAAAATAAAAAAAATTAAAAAAAAAATAAAATCATTAAGTATATGAAAAAAATAAATAAATAAAGCATTCTTAGAGGCCTAAAAAAAAAAAAGAATTTGGACCTGTGTCTAACACCATGCACAAAAATCAGATCAAAATGGATTAAAGATCTCAATATCAGACTTGAATCCATAAAGTACATTGAAGAAAATATAGGAAAAACCCTCCACGACATTGAAGTTAAGGGCATCTTCACAGGTGAAACATCACTAACAAAGCAACTAGAAGAAAGGATAAACATATGGGACTACATGAAACTAAAAGCTTCTGCACCTCAAAAGAAACAGTGACTAAGATACAAAAGCAGTCCACAGAATGGGAAAGAATATTCACCCAATACCGATCTGATAAGGGGTTAATATCCAGGATATATCAGGCACTGGTAGAACTTTACAAGAAGAAAAAAAACAACCCCATCAAAAAATGGGGAGAGGAAATGAACAGAAACTTCAGCAAGGAAGAAATTCGAATGGCCAAAAAACATATGAAAAAAATGCTCATCATCACTAATCATCAGAGAGATGCAAATCAAAACAACAATGAGATACCACTTTACACCACAGAGACTGGCACATATTCAAAAGAGCAAGAACAACAAGTGCTGGCGTGGATGTGGGGGAAAGGGGGACACTCATCCATTGTTGGTGGGAATGCCGGCTGGTACAGCCTTTCTGGAAAACAATATGGACTTTCCTCCAAAGACTAGAAATTGAACTCCCATTTGACCCAGCCATACCACTCCTTGGAATCTACTCTGGGAAACCAAAAATACGCGAGCGGAAACACCATCCCTACTTTTATGTTCATAGCAGCATTATTCACAATAGCCAGAATCTGGAAGCAACCAGAGTGCCCGAAAATCGATGACTGGATAAAGAAGCTTTGGTACATCTACACAATGGAATACTATGCAGCTGTTAGGAAAAATGAAGTTATAAAATTTGCCTATAAATGGATGGACATGGAGAAGATCATGTTCAGCGGAAATTAGCCAGAAGAGAGAGACAGATACAGAATGACTACATTTATTTGCATGGCATAAATATATATGTACATATTATACCAATATCCAAGGTCAAGTGAAACATATATCAGGAGGTCTTGTCAAAGGTGGAAAGTATCACAAACGTGTGGGAGTCAGAGGTTAGGTAAGACTGAAAATGGAACAGGGTGCTAATAATTGTCGAGGGTACTAATGCCAACCTAGAACTGAGCATTAAATAGAGGCAAAAGGATACACATGACAACCTTTTAATGTATGTTCTGTAATCCATAGTCTGGGGGGAAGGAAAAAGAGAAAGAGAAAGAAAGGGAAAGAAATAAAGAACCTTCCATGGAGGTGGGCTGGGGAAGGGGGGAGGGAACCGGGGATGTTGGTGGTGGGAGATGGGCACTGGTGGAGGGACGGGTGCTGGAACACTGTATGACCAAAACCCAAATATGAACTTTTTAATTGTATATCTTTTTTATTTGTATATCTCACGGTGGTATAATAGAATACTTAAAAAAAAAGAATATTCACCCAATACCCATCTGATAAGGGTTAATATCCAGGATATATCAGGCACTGGTACAGCTATATAAGAAAAAAAAACAGCCAACCCCATTAGAAAATGGAGAGAAGAGATGAACAGAAACTTTGACAAAGAAGAAATTTGAATGGCCAAAAGGCATATGAAAAAATGCTGATAATCACTAATCAGAGAGATGCAAATCAAAACAATGAAATATCACCTCACACCATAGAGACTGGCCCATATCCAAAAGGGTAAAAACAACAAGTGCTGGCATGGATGCGGGGAAAGGGGACTCTCCTACATTGTTGGTGAGAATGTCAACTTGCACAGCCTTTCTGGAAAACAGTATGGACATTCCTCCAAAGACTAGAAATTGAGCTCCCCTTTGACCCAGCCATACCACTCCTGGGAATATACCCTGGGAAGCCAAAAACACACAGCGGAAACACAATCCGCATTTTTATTTTCATAGCAGCACTATTCACAATAGCCAGAACCTGGAAACAACCAGTATGCCCGAGAACTGATGACTGGATAAAGAAACTGTGGTACATCTACACAATGGAATACTATGCAGCTGTCAGGGAAAATGAAGTTATGAAATTTGCCTATAAATGGATGGACATGGAAAGAATCATGTTGAGTGAAATTTTCAGAAGGAAAGAGAGAGAGACATAGAATGACTGCATTTATTTGCATAACATAAATATACCAGATGATCTTACCAAAAGTGGAAATTACCACAAGTGTGTGGGAGTCAGAGGTTAGGTAAGATAGAGAAGGGAACATGTGTGAATAAATGTCAAAAGGTCTGATACCAACATAGAGGTGAGCATTAAATACAGGCCAAAAAATGCAAATGATGGCTTCTAAGTGTATGTAGTGCAACCCACAATGTGTAGGAGAAGGAAGAGAGAGAGAGAGAGAGAGAGAGAGGAGAAAAAGAACCTGCCATTTAAGCAGGACGTGGGAGGGGAGGGAATTGGGGACATGGGTGGTGGGTGATGGGCACTGGTGGAGGGTGGGGTGCTGGAACACTGTGTGACCGAAACCTCCAAATGTGAACAACGTTGTAATTGTATATCTCACGGTGGTATAATAAAATGTTAAAAAATTTAAAAAAAAGAATTAAGAGTGACAGGGCAAAAGTGATAGTACAGCAGGTAGGAAGCATGCTTGAAGGAAGGGAGGACTAGGGTTGGATACCTGGCACTCCATATGGTCCCCTGAGCATCACCAAAGTGATTCCTAAGTGCAGAGCCATGAGTGAGTCCTGAGTACACCCAGGTGTAGCCCAAAACACACACACACACACACACACACACACACACACACCCCGTCAGCCAAAATGTTGCTTTTGGGGCCAGAATGATAGTATAGCAGGTAGGGCACTTACCTTGCATGTGGCTGACCCAAGTTCAATCCCCAGCATCCCATATGGACCCTGAGATCCACAAGAGTAATTCAAGAATGCAGAGCCAGGAGTAACCCCTGAGCATTGCCAGGTGTTCGCCCCCCCTCCACACCTCCCGGCACGAGAAAATAAAGAGCGAAGAGTGACAGTACAGCAGGAAGGCACTTGGTCTTGCCTTGACCCTGGTTTGGCCTCAAACACTGCATATGCTTCCTTAAGCACTGCCAGGGATCACTCCTGAGCATAGGGGCCAGGAATAACCCTTGACCCTCTCTGGGTATGGCCCCAAAACAAAAAAAAAAATCAAAGAACTAAACCCAAGTTAAATGCTCACAACTCAGTTCTGTGGCTAGTGCTCCCAAGACTAATGGAGTGCTCAGGACAGCAGTGAAGCAATTAAGTCTGAAAATTTAGAAGGGGGAGCAAAAATATGTATCCTCAACTGTAAAAGTGTTTGACCACCTGGTAGGTGCGGTGGAGTAACTTACATTTGAAACTGTGCCACTAAAACGTATTTGTAAACCCATGTGACTTCAATAGAAATTAATTTTTAAATAAAGTTTGACCCATGAATTCTATTTCAAGGAATCAATCTTTAAAAAATTGAGGCGCCAGAAAGCTTGTGGAGTATTAGGCCACAAGCCCTGGGTTTAATCACTGGCCTCATATGGTCCCTGAGCCCTGGATGCCCCTGAGCACAACTCAGGTAACACTGGTGATTTCTGGCACCACAAGACCCAAGCAAGACCCAAGCAAGACCCAAGCAATACTTGAGTGCTGGGGAAACTGATGGCTGGACTGGCTGAGTGTCACTCCCAGGCCCTACACGCACTACTTGGGAGGTCCTCCAAAAGGAAAAGATTCTTAGAAAAGAAAGAAGAACCAGAGGGGTGCACAAGGATGTGGCTCAGCAGCACAGCATTTGCCTTTGCATGCTGAGAACTGAGTTCTTCCCCAGCAGTACCACAAAAATTAATAAAAAGAATCATAAGGTCAGGTAGAGAACTCAAAGGTCTGAGCTTTGCATAAGGGATTCCATGGTTGAAGTCTCAGAACCACATGGATCGACCTTGCTATCAATGACAATCTAACACTGCACCAAGAGTACTACAGGGTGTGGTGCTGGGGGGGAGAAAAAATGGCTAGAAATAAGAAAAGAGGGGTCAGAGCAATAGTACAGTGTAGGGCATTTTCCTTACGAGGCTGGCCTGGGTTTGATCCGCGGCATCCTTTATGGTCCCCCCAAACACTACGAGGAGTAATTCTTGAGCTTTACTGGGTATGGTCCAAAATAAAAGTATGAGAACTAAAAAAAGAATATGTTTAACATAAATAAACAATACATATAAGATTAAATACACTGGGACCAGAGCAATAGTCCAGTAAATAGGTTATTTGCCTTGCACACAGCTGACTAGGTTCAATTCCCTGGCAACCTATATGGTCCCTCAAGCACTGCCAGGGGTAATTCCTGAGTGCAGAGTTAGGAGTAACTTCTGAGCATTGCTGGGTGTGACCCCAAAAAGCAAAATAAGTTAATTAATTAAAAACATCTACAAAGTACAATGAATTGAATGTCCTAATAGGACAAGCATACAATAGACTAAATGTAATCATTAAAACTTGTGTTTTCAAAATCATTGAAGAAACAATAGAATTGAGTTAAGGATATAAAATATAAAGTGATGAAATTTTTCTAAATAAACATATAGAAGAATTAAAATACTTGATTAAAATTCATGTTAATTGTGTTATCTGTGAGTGGTGAAGTAATAGATTTTCTTTGATTTTTTTTCTCTACCTTTAAATAATTTTCCAAGATATATTCAGTGAATATGTGATGCTTATATAATCAGAGTTATTTTTAAAAATAAGTGAATAATGTAAAGCAGATTCGCAAGTATAAAAGAGTTGAAGCTAATAGAAAACATAAGTAGGAGGGAGAGATGTCTGTCTTGTAGCAATCAAAGATGTAACAAGTCTAGATAATCAGACCCTCACTGACATTGGTGTCAACATAGCGAGATTTAGGATTCCACAAAAATCTCTCTGTTGCTTCATTAGTCAAGACAAAGGAAAATGTTACATGAGTGCTATCAGAGGTAAAACCAAGACACAGAACATTTTCTGAAATTTCTCCTATTATATTTTGTGACATCCCTTTCCATTTCTACATCTTTTGGAAAATTATCACAGTACTGTACCTAAATTCCTAACTGTAGAAAAATCTTGATCAGATTTCTTTCTGGGGATATAGAGTAAGTGTTACTCCCATAACAATGGCACTGAAGTGCTGTAAAAAAAAAATAAAACAATCTTCTAAAGAACAAATTGCTTTGTCATAAGTTGTAAGAGTTATGGGAATGTGTTAAAAAAAAGTCCTTGCTTTCAGTGACCAGATAGTACACGGGGTAGGACATTTGCCATGCACCACGGCCAACTAGGGTTCAATCCCCAGCATCTCATATGGGCCCTGAGCACTGCCAGGAGTAATCCTCAGTGCAAAGCTAGGAGCAACCCCTGACACCACCTGGGGTGACCCAAACCCTAGCCCCAGACACCCCCAAAATTTGTTAGCTTCAGAGTAATTCCTATTTTAACATGTCAACTCATAGAAAGAAAGAAGGTTCTACTCGGGCTGTTTTCTTTCTGCAGACCTTGAATTATCCATCATCACTTCCTGTGAAAAGTGGAAAACATCCAGTGCCCTGCATTAGCACTAGTTCCACCAAAGGACAGGGAAGACACCACCCACAGAATCTGGAGCAGTTTACTGCTGGGACATGCTGAGATCAAGCTCAGGACCTCGAGGTAGAACTCTGGGATAGTATGCCATTGCTCTCTATAACTGGCTGGGCCAGCTACAGCCTTCTCCAGCCTGCCCTGCTCCAGACCAGCCTTTGGGAATTTCATAGGAAATTCCATAGCCTTCTTCCTAGAATGAGTTTTCCCCATAATCAGATGGAAATGCTATTTCTCCTTCCTTCCTTCCTTCCTTCCTTCCTTCCTTCCTTCCTTCCTTCCTTCCTTCCTTCCTTCCTTCCTTCCTTCCTTCCTTCCTTCCTTCCTTCCTTCCTTCCTTCCTTCCTTCCTTCCTTCCTTCCTTCCTTCCTTCCTTCCTTCCTTCCTTCCTTCCTTCCTTCCTTCCTTCCTTCCTTCCTTCCTTCCTTTTTTTCCTTCCTTCCTTCCTTCCTTTTATAAATGGGCATCTAATTTTTTGTGGCAGTTTCCTCTGGCCTTTCCCTATGATTTCTGGGTCTGTAAATCTATAACCCAACATGATTCTGGACTTAGATTTCCTGAATAGCCAATATCACACCCAAAGCCCCTAATCAGCTCTCTTCTTCCCCAGAAGTTCAGAGGTCTCTGCATCAGCATGACGATGTCTACCCAGCTTGGCATCACTGCTTCCTGGGTGTGGGGGCACTACCAGGGCACTGGAGCTGGGTCATCACAAGGAGGAAATGTTGGTGGATACAACATGCAGCATCTAATGCAGATGAGCGGTTAGTGCTGTGAGTGTTCTAGACCTTCTGCTCAGAGCCCAGAGTAGGACTGGCTTGTGGAGAATCAGCCTGCTGCTAGTTCTTGCAGGCTTGGGCTCAGTCATTCACACTTATTAAAGTGAAGGATGGCTGGGCATTATACTTATGGTCAGTTTTGCAAAGGAAGAAGAGGTTCTTGCTTCTGGCTGCAAGTTAGCACAACAGTAAGACACAGTTGATGCAGTTTGTTCAGTGACATGTCCATCAGGAGTTTGGGAGGTGGGTGGGGAATGGAAAGCTAAAGGGTGCTGTGTGGAGAGGTAGGGCATGCCTGACCACAACTTAGGTTTTTTTTTTTGCTTTTAATTCATAAAAAATCAGACAGTTCACTTAATTATCTAAGATATTCAATTAACCAGAGACTGTTCCCCAGTTTTCTAACAGTAAATAAAGAGCCAACTGTAGTTGACTTCACACAAATTGATCATTTCTTTATTATCTTAGTAGCTGGTTGTTAAATGTCAACAAGCAAGTATGTCACTCTCATTTGCAGAACTGTGACTCTTAATAAGAATATATGCCGTTAAATGGACCGAAAGAAAACATCTGTCTGTGGTGACCAGTCCCCCATTAAATAAGGATTAGCAACTAAGCACAGGTGGCCAGAAATCACAGTACATTTCCCATCCATTTACAATCCCACTCTCCTAGGCTAAGAATCCTTATTTTCTCCTCTCAAACTTCTAACACTTCCTCCCCCATCTTCACTCTCTGCTCTTGACCTTGATTGAAATTTCACTGAGAAAATAGAAACAAATCAGTAGAGAACTTCCACAAGTTCCCACTAACACCTCCACCCGCCCACAAGCATCTGGACCCTATGTGCTGCCTTTTCTCCTGTTATTCGGGATGAACTGCCCATGTGCCTATCTAGGGCTGAATCTACTTAGTTGCTATATCCCAGTCTTTTTATTCAAATATTGCTTCAGAAATTCATCTTCTTCCCCAGTTCTGTGTCTTCTCTTCCATTCTTTGCCAGGTCATTCCATCAACTTACAATGACGTGCATTTCTTGTACCTGGCTATCTCATACCCACTTATAAATTTATAGTTTTATCCAAGGAAACAACAAGACTTCCTGTGGATGCCTGAAACCTCATAGTGCAGAACCCTATATAGCCTGGATTTTTTTCTTCTTTACTGTTTAAAGTAAACTTTGGGCTCCTTGAATACAAGCACTGTGATATCATTACAGTTCATCTGATAATGGAAAGGGTTACTAAGTCGCTGAATTCATGGTGTTCAGAATGGAAACTCTGGAAGAAGTGAGGTTTCACAGATGGGCAGGGTGAAGCTACATGGCCTAAGATTCATCACATTTCTTAGAACAGCTCGAGATAAAATACATGAACTGCTGATTTGTGGATATTTCCATTTAGTAGTTTTGGATCGCAATCATCTATGGGCAATTGAAACTGTGACTGGACAAACCAAAGAGAGCTAAACCATGGATAAGAAGGTAACACCATACTTCCATTCTTCTTTACAGCAGTTCTTTTAAAAAGTTGTCTCTGTCCAGATCACTAAGCCCTACTCTACATTTCATCTAGCATCCCCTTTTTATCAGCTTCTTCTTCTAAACTCCAAGCGGTGTCCACATTGTTAATATAATGCTCAGTTCCCATATTTGACTCTTCAGTAATGTTTAATACCATTATTCACTCTCTCATTCTGGAGTTTAGTAACTAGTTTTTCAGGATACTTCATTTTCTTGGTTTTCCTCTTCTACCGTAGTCTTTTTGCACAATTCTGTTTATTTCATCAACACTTACTATTGAGTACCCCAGGACTGAGTTCTTAGTACTCATCTTTTGTGTGTGTGTGTGTGTGTGTGTGTGTGTGTGTAACTTTTTTTTTAGGGATGGTCTTGGTCCTCATTTCTTAAAATTCTATCTATGGACTTATGTCAGAGTTTGAACCATGTTGGCCCTCTGCAAAGCAAATGCCCTACCCACTTCTGGGCTATTCTCAGTTCTGTTCTAGGGGACCAAAGGGATATAAAAAGGGTAGGGCATTTTCCTTGCACATAGCCAAAGTGGTTCAAAACCCAGGCCTCTCGTGCTGGTTCCCTGAGCACCTCTAGGAATAGTTACTGAGTACAGAGCCACAAGTAGCCCCTAAGTATCACTGTATGTGCTGCTCCCCCCAGCCCCCAAAAGATCTGGAAACAACCAGCCAGTGTTACAGCAGTGTGCTGAGAAAGGACCCCTCATTCACTGTTGGTGGAAATATCTTCTGGTCCAATCTTATGGAAGACAATATGGAGATTTATAAAAATATAGGAACAGAGCTTCCATCGCTGTATCACTGTGTCACTGCCTTCCTGTTCATCATTGATTTGCTCAAGCGGGCACCAGTAACATCTCCATATGACCTGTCTCATGCAAGTAGAGCCCAAGGGCAGCTGCTTGCTCTAGGAATATAAAGAGCCTCAAACTATTCCATCAGGTCATGGGAATGAGGTCTATAATTGTTACTGGTATCTGGCATATCAAATATGACAGAGCTTCCATATATCCAGAAATTCCACTTTTTTTTGGTCAACCCTCAAAACACAAAAATATTAACTTAAAGAGATACGAGAGAGAAAGAGAAAGAAATAAAGAACCGGCCATAGAGGCAGGCTAGGGGAGAGAGAAGGGAATTGGGGACATTGGTGGTGGGAAATGGGCACTGGTGGAGGGATGGTACTGTAGCACTGTATGAACTAAACCCAAATATGAACATCTTATGAACAACTTTGTAATTGTGTATCTCATGGTAGTATAATAAAATATTAAAAAAGAGATATATACATCTGAGTTTATTGCAGTATTACTTACAATAGTCTAGATATGAAAACAACTCAACTGTCTAATAACAGATGAATAAAACTGCAGTATACATACACTGAAATACTGTACCAATACAAGAAAAGATAACATATTGCAATTTGCTGATATTTGAATAAAACTGGAGAGTATCATGTTAATTGAAATAATTGGGGGTATCAGGAGGGGGGGAATAACAGATAATCTCACTAATAGGAAACATATATGGAAACAAAGCCAAAGAATCTTTGCTAGAGGAATAGTACAGTGGGAAAGCATTTGCCTGTGCACATGACTACAACAGGTTCAACTCCCAGCACCACATAGGTGCTCTGAAAACCACCAGGAGTGATTCTCAAGAACAGAGACAGGAGTAATCCCTAAACACTGCTGGGTTTGACCCAAAACAAAAAACAAAAGCAAAACAAAAGCCCAAAGGAGTAGTCCATATTGAATGTAGACAAACCTTGGGTAATAAAATTGAGTTTACCGAGCAGTGTGGAGAGAAGGCAGGGCAAGACTGAAAGAGGCAGAGTGAAAATGATAGTGACATTAACACTATTACAACCATGCTACCTAAATAATGAAACAAATGTAAAGAGATAAACAAATCTTTTAAATATTTCAGCTCTATCTTCCAAATGGACTCAGATTGTGATGCCTTCTCATACCCTCAACTCCCCTTCCCTTCCCCAAGCCATCACTATCTTTACAAAGCCATGACTATCTTTGCCCAGCACCCCCATCCTCCCCAACACCTCCCCACCCCATGCTTCCCTGGTTCTATTCCTAGGAGCTGGTGAGATCTGGCTCTTAACAATGGCCTGCATGGTCACACCTGCTTCACTCCAAACCTTCTCTCTCTGATCTGATTTCCTCATTCACAGTGCTCCAGTCCCCACTCCCTCAGGTGGTTTATCTTCTGTAGCATTCTCCGGCCCCCAACCTCCAGTAGCTTGTCCAGCACTCCAGACACACTTCCACCTCAATGGTCCTCCTAGAATTTCCCTTGTGTTCCCCTAGCTATCTTCTTGCTGCCTTCAAATCTTTTCATAGGTGTCTCCGGTAAGATCATTCCTAACCTAAAGGAATAAACAGGATAACCTTTCAGTAACCGTATTGCAACCCATAATGCCCAAACGAAAAGAGAGAGAAAAAGAGAGTAGAACAGGAGTGAGAGAGTGTGTGTGAGATCTAGAGAACATGAAGGAGTGCATGTGCGCGTGCTCACGCACGTGAGACAGAGAGAGAGAGAGAGAGAGAGAGAGAGAGAGAGAGAGAGAGAGTCTGTCCTAGAGGAAGGCTGGGTTGTGGGAGGTGGCAGGAGGGAAATTGGGGACATCAGTAGTGGTAGGAAATGTACACTAGTGAAGGGATAGGGGTTGGAACATTGTACAACTGAAACCCAATTGTGAACAACTTTGAAATTATGTATCTCAGAGAGACTCAGTTAAAAAAAATCTTTCTTATTTTGAATTGCAAACTTGCCCACTCCACCCCCAACTTACCCCATCTCTTTTTACAAGCCTTATTTTTCATCTCATCGCTGATCATCATTTAATACTTGGTGTTCATCTGTGGTGAGGAGTTAGTGTTTACTGCAGTAACACGAGTCAGAGAAGAAACCTTTGTCTCCTCTATCGTCTTCAGGTTTTTTCTAGGAGACTGCATATTACATATTACGTGAGGTGTGCAATTATTTTTGCTGTTTTTATGAAGAAGTTCTATTGGTTGTGTGGTGGTGATGAGAGGGTGGGGGCAGGTGGACGGAAACATACCCCAGTTAGACATTTTGGGGCTGGAGCAATAGTACACGAGGTCAGACATTTTCCTTGCATGTGGTCAACCTACGTTCAGTCCCTGGCTTCTCACATGGTCCCCTGAGTGCCACCAGGAGTGATCCCTGAGCTCAGAGCCAGAAGTCAGCCTGGAGCACAGCCAGATATGGCTGAAAAGCAAAACACAGAAAGATCTTTTGGCAAAACTTTGCAAGACTTTCACCATGTTTCTCAGTGTTGCATTGGTACCTTCTCCTTTAGCACAGGCAGGAAGGCTAAAGGGTGTTGGATGGGGTATTTCCCTTTTCCTAAGAAGGGAGCAAAATTCTGGCGAATTGGGTTCTAGCAAATAGTTTAACTTGAGGGCAGGCTTTATTAAGATCCAAGATATATAAAGCAAGGGTAGAAGTTTATAAGAAAAAAAATCCAACCCCATTAGAAAATGGCCATTTCCCACTCCACCACCCAAAGGACTACTTACACCTATCACACACAGTAAATAATGGTAATTGGAATAAAAGCAAAGTTATTTTGCCTTGGTAAGATTATCGCTACTTAAATTTCACTGAAATTTAGTCAATATTGAATGTTGACATTATAAAAGCAACACTCATCATCTATTATCTCTCACAGTTCCCATTGTCAGGAATTTTATAGAAGTTTAGCTGAGTGGTTTGGCTAGGGGTCTGTCATGTCGATCAAGTCCAAACATCAGACTGGGGTGCAGTCAGCTGAAAATCTGCCAGGCTGAAAGACGCTCATGCACAGGGGATAGTTCCATGCTGGCAAGTTTGTGCTGGCTGTTGATGAGATCTCTTAGCCTTTCCCAGGGGCTTTCCCAAGGTGGCAGCAAGGCAGCTAGCTCCCAGAGAGGGCAGTAGGAAATGGTCTCCTTTTATGATGTCATTTCAGAAGATTCAAATCATAAAAAGAAATCCCTGCATCTGGCAGGAAATTAGTCTCCACTTTGGAAAATTATTGTATGGACGAATTTGTGTGACATATTTAAAAACCACCATATAAGCAAGAAACAAATGAATGGACACAAGATGAGGAAGAACTGAATGTGGAGATCCAAAATCAGTTTGAAAACAGAGAAGTTTACCCACTCACCTGATAGAGAGCTAATATCCAAGATACATAAAGCACTTTGTTTACAAGAAAAACAAAATCTAACCCCATTTTTTTTAAAAAATGGGGAGAAGAGATGAACAGAAACTTCCTCAAAGAAGAAATACTAATGAGCAAAAGGTAGTTAAAAAATTATGTGTATCAGTAATCATCAGGGAAATGCAAATCAAAACAACAAGACATCAAAGGGACAAGAGCAACCAGTGTTGGCTTGGCTGTGGGGAAAGGGAACCGTCCATTCCCTGCTGGTGGGAATGTTGACAGCCTTTCTGGAAGACAATATAGACATTGCTCAAAAAATTAGGAACTGGTCTTCCATATGACCCACAATTCCACTCCTGGAAATTTACCACAAGGCCCAAAAACACAAAGCAGAAAAAGACCTTTTATGCCTATTCACAACAGCAGTAAGTTGGAAACAAGTGCTCAAGAACAGATGACTGGATAAAGAAGCAATGGTACATATACACAGTGAAATACTACTTGTCTGTAATAAAAGATGAAATCACATAATTTGCAATACATAGACAGTCTGAAGAGTTTCATGCTAAGTGAAACAGATCAGAGGGAGAGGGACAAATACAGAACAATCTCACTCAGATGTGGGATATAAAGAACTATAATAGGAGAATAAAGTAATGCCCAAAGGCAACAGAAATGGAGAGTTGGTCCTTAGTAGGAATGCCACTGTGGAAGGAGCAGGGACAGATCAGGAAAGGGACTATAATGACCATGTCAGAGAGAAGTGATCCCTCTGGAGGAGGACTGGGTGCTGAAAAGAAGTAAAGTGATATGCATGATACCTATCAGTAGCAGTATTGATCACAGTGCCTAAGAGGGGAAAAAATGGGAAAAGTGTCTGCCTTAGAGGCAGGCTGGAAAGTGGGGACGGGGGTCGGTGGAAGGAAGGAAACTCTGGACATTGGTGGAGGGAAGTGGACACTGGTGAAGGTATTTGAACATTGTATACATGAAACCAAATGATAAGTAACTTTGTAATTCATGATAAAACATAAAACATAAAACAGAGGAGGGGCTGGAGCAATAGCGCAGCAGGTAGGGCATTTGCCTTGCATGTGGCTCACCTGGGTTCGATTTCCTGGCTTCCCATATGGTCCCCTAACCACCACCATTAGTAATTCCTGAGTGCAGAGCCAGGAATAAACCCTGATCATTGCTGGGTGTGACCTCTCAAAAAAAAAAAAAGAGAAGGAAGTTTAAGAGCAGTTAACAAGAATTTAACTGTAGGAGTGGAGTGATAGTACAGTAGGTAGGGAGCTTGCCTTGCATGCAGCCAACTTGGGTTTGATGGCTGGCACCACAGGTGGTACCCCAAACCCTGCCAGGAATGATCCCTAAATAAAGAGCCAAGAGTAATCCCTGAGCACTGTTGCATGTAACCCAAAACCAAAACAAAATAATTAAACTATAGATTACTTTTTCATAACAACATGTATGCAGAAGTCCATGTTGCAAACATTTTTCCAAAAAATATTTTGAAGTATTTGAAAATATTTCTGTAACTGAGAATGTGCTAGGGGATGGGGGAGACTAATTCAACAACCACCAAGCCCTGCAAAAAATATCACCTGTATAAGGTTAATAAATCAAACAGTTGCAAAATAATAGCATCTCCCATCTTTGCAAGGGTACAATACTCCATAAATATCTAGAAAAGAAACTTTCTGATTTGTCTATGCTTGGATCTGGGGTGAAGAATGTATTTCCTGTTCTTAATTAATTTCCTTACTAACTCATATCGGCCAAACAGTCTAATCCTGATTTGAGAGTTGACCTGATAAAGTACACAGAATATTAAAAAGGCAGAAATGATATGATCTATGTAATTGCAACACGACCACATATACTGCCAAACAGAACATTAGCAAAAGCCCAGAACACTAAGCTACTTTGTGAAGGCTGGAATGTCTTAGCTTTTTTTCAGGTGAGGTATATATACTATTCCTTTTTTAAATCTCTCATTTATTTAACTAATGCTGTCCTCTTTCCTTACTTTTCCAGATCATTCTAAACACAGAAGAATGGTTTGCAGATCCTGTAAATAATAAATAGCCCACATGATAAATGCATGTAGTCCAGTTTAAATAATGTGTTTATGTGCTCTGTGTGTGTGAGTGTATGATATGTTTTCATCTGAATTGCCACTAAAATATTTCACATAAAGGGCCACAGAGATAGTACAGGGGCTAAGCACTTGCCTTGCCTGCAGCCAATGCTGGTTCAAGCCCTGGTACCATGCTCCCCCAGCCCTTCCAGAAGTGACCCTGAGCATAGAACCAGGAAAAAGCACTGAGCTAGACCACCAGGTTCAGCCAAAGAAATCCAAACAACATCAATAAATATATAAATGATTTCGCATAAGCGTCTTTTTCATATAACAAAAACACTCCTGTAACTAGGCAGATGGCTCACTGGGATGAGTCCCTACTTGCATGCCGGAGGCCAGGTGTAATTCCCCTCACAGTACACTCCCGTGAGCATACAGCCAGAAATAGCTCCTGAGCAATCTCAAGTGTGGCCCCACACCAAAAACTGAAATAAAACAAGAAATAAACATTCCTTCAGTTACTGAAAGATTGTTATTTTAATTTAACCATGGTCAATGGGCATTTTTGTAAAATACCATAGATATTTTTGGTGTTCTGGGGTTGAGGAGGCACAGTGTCAGGGCTTAGTCCTGGCTATGCACTCAGAGATCATTCCTGTGGGCCATGGGGATTCATACAAGTGCTGGGGATCAAAACTGGATCTGCCAAAACGCAAATCAAGTGCCCTACTGCTGTACTCTCTCGACGCCCCCATTATACATTTTTTTTCCTTTTTGGGTCACACCTGGCAATGCTCAGGGGTTATTCCTGGCCCTGCCCTCAGGAATTACTCCTGGCGGTGCTCAGGGGACCATATGGGATGCCAGGTAAAGAACCCGGGTCCGGCCACATGCAAGGCAAATACCCTACCCACTGGGCTATTGCTCCGGACCAGCATTCTACATTTTTTTCTTTATGGGCGCGCATGGCGGCGGCTCAGGGGATACTTCCTGGCTTTTTGCTCAGGAATCATTCCTGGGTGCTCGGGGACCATATGGGAAGCTGGGGATCAAACCGGGTGCGGCCACATGCAAGGCAAGTGCCCTCCCTGCTGGACTATTGCTCTAGTCCCTGCACCCTACATTTTTAAACTAAATGTTTTAAGCGATCAATTTGGCTTTATGATCCCAAGTTATATTGCTAAAAAATTCTTCTCTATTTTACAAGGCTACACTGTGTATCAGAAAGATTATGAATGACAAAGACTTTATCAAGCTTTTCAACCTGCCACAGTTTTCTTATCTGTTAAAAGAGAATCATATTGTCCCTGGATTTTCACTATTTGTGCTACATTGTAAACTATCTAACATATATAAATGCTATTAACCAACTATTGGATATAAGCATTGTTTTTTATTTGGAGGAAGAAGAGTCTTGTTTGGTTTCAATAACAAACAATACATACCCAGTAGTGTTCAGAGACTATTCTAAGTCCACTACTCAGGGATTACTCTACTCCTGGCAGTGCTCAGGGGGCCAAAAGTGTGAGGAGTCAAACCCAGGGCTTCTACATGCAAAGCACCTACTCCAGCACTTTGAGATATCAGCCTGGCCTTTGAATATCAGAGTTTAAATACCGGAACTAAGACTGGAGTGACAGTATGCAGCCAACCCAGATTCAGCCTTTGGTGCCCCATATGGTCCCTTGAGCCCTGTAGGAGAAATCTTTGAGCGCAGAGCCAGTAATAAGCCCTGCACACCACTGGGTGTGATCAAAACAAACAAAACAAAGCAACAATAAAAATAAATAAATACTAAAAATGAGCATTCACTTTAACCCAAGAGGTGTTATGTAGCTATGACCTGGATGTCTTTTTACTTACTACATATGAATCATGATTCTTGAAAGCAGTCAGACTATATGTCAGGTGACAACAAAGGGGCTGGAGCTGAGCAATAAAGCCCTGATCTTGCTGTGTGCGGCCCTAGGTTTGGTCTCAGGTACCAAAAACAGATAAGTAGGAAACATAGTCTGAGCAATCAGATCATCCTATGAGAGAAAATATTGGCTTTTCATCATAAATCCTAAGACTTGGAATGTAGCTTAGTGGTAAAGATTTTTATAAGTTGCTCTTTTTTAGTATATGGAGTTCTCGTTTGTCTGCTATTTTCCGGCTTTACTCTCATATGACTAATTGAGTTTGCTAGATGCAAAACTTCTGAATAATTAAAGTTGTATAATCTGTAGCTCCTTTCTTAGCATAAAGACATTAAGATAACATTTCTCATGCTGTCTCTGACAATACATATGGGTATATAAAAATATAACCAGCACTGTTCAATCAAGTTCATGGTTACTGACTATCGGCGTCATAAATTTCCCAAGCATTTGGGAAAAGTGCTAGCTGATATATTTCTAGTATTGGGATCAGACTTTTCTCTGCTGTTTTCTAAGAAAGCACAGTCTGGGCCAGCCGAAATAGTAATCAGGGTGGATGGCATTTGGGATATTAACTCTTCAGAACTATTATGGAAAGTAGTAAGTCTCTCCTGCAGAGAAAACCTATAACTATGAGGCCACAATTCCATCACAGGACAAAGCGAACAACTGAACTTTGAAGTTAGAGACTTCAAACTTAACAAAAAAATTCTGAAATTCATTTCAAGAAAATGCCTCAGGCAGTTGTTTTTAAACACTGTTCTGTAGCCCAGGGCATAGGAACCAACTGGCAAATGTATTGCAGTTCTGATTTCACACTATTAAACTCAACTCTCTTGCAGATGAGGCTGAGATATCTGGGCTTTCAACAAATAAACTGTATGCTTTATCCAAATTAGACTATGAGTAGACCTGAGAATCACTGGTCAACGTGGGATGTTAGCGGGTACCCACCAAACTGCACTATTTCAGCTGATAGACTGTACCACAGACAGATCCAGGATCCTGCCATTCTCCCACACCAATCCCCAAATGCTTACCATTTTTTTTCTTCAGCAAGTATTTGTTAAGCTTTTGTGGCATGCACTGTGATGGGTGCCAGCCTGACAACAATGGATAAAGCAGATACAGTCTCCCCACCACTAAGCTTAAAATCCTAAGGCTGGGAATGTAGCTTAGGGGTAGTCATCTGGTATGTGTGAGGCCTTGGGTTCCATCCCTAGCACACAACCCTGCCCGCACCTCCCCCGCCCCAACGCACACACATGAATCCTGCATCGGGTGAGAGGGGGAGTAATATACTGAGCAAGCAGTCTTTTAAATGTCGTTTATCATGAGAGCTGCAAAAGGAAAACAGAAAGGTGCTTGACAAAACACTAATGCTCCAAATATTGACAGAGTATGGGAGTAGTCAGAGAGGGTCTCAGTTAAGAAATGGCACTGGAGGGGCTGAAGCAATACAGTGGGTTGAGTGTTTACCTTGCAAGCAGCTGATCCAGGTTCGATACTGGCATCCCATATGATTCTCCAGAGCCCTCCAGGAGTGCTCCCTGAGTGCAGAGCCAGATGGGAGCTGTGAGTACTGCTGGGTGTGGCCCCAAAACAAAAAAAAACCAAAATTATACTTTAATTAAAACAAAACAACATTGGAGGGTCAGAGAGATAATACAGGGGTTAAGTGTTTGCCTTACATGAGACTAACACCAGGTCAAAATCCCTGACATGACATATGGTCCCTTGACCACTGTCAAGAGTCACTTCTGAGCATAGAGCAGAAACAGTCCCTGAATACTACCTAGTATGGCTCAAACACCCTGCCAACACTAACAACAAAAAAGACATTACATGCGAGAGCTGAATAATGGGGATTCATGGATTCATGGGGTGGGGGAGTCCTAGAGCTGTTAACATTAGGTTTGTGAACACAGCGGCATCCCTGTGTCTTAGAGCACACTCTAGTTCTCCACTATTACTTCATTCCACTGTTTCATTCAGCTGCTCTTTAACACAGCTTAGGAAAAGCAGAGTCAGAAGCAAAAGGGAGTTTGCATGAGTGGTGGGGCCCATTAAGAAATCCCATTCCCGGATGTTTATCTATTTATCTGTTTCCAGTCTGGGGTTCTAGTAATCAGATTTTACATGGTTTGATCTAAAACAGTGGTTCTCAATCTTGGCTGTACATTGAAATCTCCTGGGGATCTTTAAAAAGAAATACCAATGGCTTGGCCTCTCTCCTAGAAATTCTGATTTAATTGGTCAGGGGTATAGTCTGGACATGAAAATTTTCTAAAACTCCCCAGATGATTCTGACATGTAAACAATTTTGAAAATAAGTATTTAAAGGAAGTGGGAGGAACTAGGTCTGAAATGATCAACAGGGAAGGTTATGAAAAGTTGGACTCTGTCCTTGGTCCATCTCTGATAGAAAGCAAAGAACTGCTGGTAATACCGAATTAGCACAGTCACCGTGAAACATGGTTTCCCTGGCTCTCAACTTCACTTCTTGGTGAACCTCACTGGCATTCGTTCCAGGGTTATGAGGCAATCCTTCGGCTTTGCGTGCTGAGGGGAAAAGTGCGAATGCAGGTTATGAATGACTTTACCTCAGAAAATGGGAAGTCCAGTTAGGAAGAGAGACCTGGGAGTCACAAAACACTAAAGTGGATACTGCTAAGGTATTAATGAAGACAACAGAAATTTAAGAAGGGGAGTGGAGGCGGGGTGAGGGAAGTTTCACTGAAGGCTGCATGAATAGTCCTGATACTAAACTGCCGATTTGTTGGCAAAGCAGAGCCAGGAGTGGCTCTTGGACCCTCCAGGAGTGATTACTCAGAGCAGAGCTAGGAGTAACTCCTGAGCATTACTATATGTATTGGTTTTTAGGTCACACCTGGAGTCAAAGCCTATTTTAGATGAATCCAATTGCTGGCTTACTTCATTTATACCTGTGCTTACTCGATTCTTAAAAAAAAATATTTTATCTGTGCCCAGGAATGGCTGAAAGAAAAGAATCTGACTTGCAAACTTGAAGCTATGAGTTCAATCCCCAGTGCCTCCCATGCTCCAGTAATAGTCCCTGCAGTTCTGCTCTCCTAGGATGCTGGGTGGCTGCATGAGTGATCCCCAACACACATTGGTGTACACAAGCACCACAAGAAAAAAGGAGCAGCCGTAGTACAGAGGTAGTGCATTTGCCGTGCACACAGCCAACTTGAGTTCAATCCCTAACACCCTACATGACCTCCCAAGGCTGCCAGGAGTAATCCCTGAAGGAAGAGCCAGGAGTAAGCCCTGAGAAGTGCTAGGTGTGAGCCAAAATAAAAAAAATTAAAAGAGGAAAGGAAGGAAGGAAGGAAGGAAGGAAGGAAGGAAGGAAGGAAGGAAGGAAGGAAGGAAGGAAGGAAGGAAGGAAGGAAGGGGGAGGGAGGGAGGGAGGAGGGGAGGGAGGGAGGGAGGGAGGGAGGGAGGGAGGAAGGGAGGGAGGAAGAAAGAAGCAACCATTGTGGCAGGAGTGTGGCCCCCAATGAGCACACGTGAAAACCACACCTGGTGAGCATTCTAAAATTATTATAATCAAAACTAAATTTTTTCTCATTTGTGGCAAATAATTATTCCTCAAGAGAACTTAAAAAGAATTCTCTAAAGAGTTCATCTTCTTTAACGAATAAACTACTAAGAAGACAAAAGTAAAATATGAAACAGCCTCACAAGCTTTATGAAGCAGCTATCAGTCATATGCTCAGTGGAGCTCTGTGTTAATACATTGCTCATAAGCTATTTAAAATTTAGCTAAGAAGTATATATGTATTCAATTGACAAATGCAAGAAAATATAAACAGTAAGTCAACTTGTGGAAATAGGAAGTTTACCTATTATCTTTGCATAAGATCATTAGATCTTATGCACTAGCTTATAACTGGCCAGGCTTTCCAGAATAGACAAGGACATAGCAATTAAGGAACAGTTTTAGAAATCATAAACTCAATTCATGCAATAAAATTAAGGCCATAAATTTATTTGCCTACCAGCTACTGCATATTCATTTGTTACAAATGGTTTAATATAGACAGGGAGGGCAATCTACCTAATATCCCCATAGTCTCTGATTCCCTAGGAAGTGGCAATTATCAGTGGCAATTATCACAGAATGAAAGTGGAAGAGAGCAATTAGTATCATAATTTCTATTGCTTTATTACATCCAAATTGCAACCCATTTTTTTTTCCTTTTTAGCCTCCAATTGGTGCTCAGGAGGCCTAGGGGCCCTTCCAGTTATTCTTGGCCAAATTGAGCTTTCTATTCGATGCAAGAATATGACAATGCAGAGTTGCTCAGGGCCTGCATGGTGCCAGGATTACTGAGCCATCCCAACAATTCTCAGGGGCAACTACAGCAGTGCTGGCCATCTCATGGGGGCAGGGAGCTCCAGGGCTGTGCTCCGCAATGCTCAAGGGACCAGATGGTACTGGGGATCAAAACGGGCCAACCTCATGCAAGGCTGCTCCTCAACCCCTGTACTATCACTCCGGCCCTGAACAGATGTTTCTAGTCATGTTTTAAACAATTAGAAATATCTGCCATTTGGTGATTTTTTTTTTTTTTGCTTTTTGGGTCACACCTGGCAATGCTCAGGGATTTCTCCTGGCTCTGCACTCAGGATTTACTCCTGGCGGTACTCGGGGGACCATATGGGATGCCGGGATCGAACCCGGCCAGCACAGGCCAGCCGTGTGCAAGGCAAACGCCCTACCCGTGGGCTATCGCTCCAGCCCCATTTGGTGATTTTTAAACAATTGGATCTTATTCATTATGGTAATCACACCTACAAGAAATATTTTAAAGCATCAACTGAAAACAGACATTAATTTAGGCAAAGACATAGAATAGCAAAGTACTGGTGGACGGATGGGTGTTGGAACACTGTATGACTGAAACCCAATCATGAACAGCTTTGTAATGGTCCATTATACAGTGATTCAAGGGAAAAAAAAAGAATAGCAAAGTATGGGGAATTGCCTTAATACATAGAGAAGTTTTATATGTACACTTTTGAAGACAGGGTCACAGTGATCTGCTAAATAAGGGTAGCAATTCTCAAGGTGCCACTGCTGTAGCTACTAGTTTAGGTGCTTTAGAACATCACTACATCAAGGCCCACACTTCTGCATCATGAGTTTTGCTCTGAGTGAGCAAAACAGACTTTGCAAAAGTGAAATCTGAATGAAGCTGCAGCAATTTTTTTAAGGCAAATTTCCCATTTTACATCTTCTAGGTTTGCAGAGTAATTATGCATTCCGGCTGGTGACAAGACCTTGCAGATCATCCAGCAACCTTTTCATTTTATATGTGAGAATACTTAGATCCAGAGAATCTCCCTGGCCCATTGTAGGGCCATATTCCAAGTTTGCTGCTAAACTACCAGTGAACCATCAGTGTTCCAGCTGATAGAGGGAGATGGAGAAACAGATTTCTTTCACATTCTACCAACTGGAAATCCTTTGAGGTTAGCAATGATATCTCTTTTTCTGGGTGCTAAAACTCATTGGTCGTTCCCATATTAATGCCTTGAGTGCTGTAGACAGGCAACATCTAGATGTTTCTGTGACAGTGTGAAAGAGAGTTTTGTTGAAAACCGTAGAGAGGAGCAGAGAGATGAACCCACAGGAACACAGGCAATTTGCTGAACTTGCTATTGTATTTGAAAATATCTATCCCCGGGTGCTAATTTACTACAGAAACCGGCACAAGTTTCTAGATAGCTCTGTGCCTCAGTTTCCTTTTGATACATTCAGAATAGTAACGATTTTCTCCAACAGTGTTATAAAATTAGACTTCAGGAGGTTTTAAATGAATTATGAAAAAAAAATAAGCAGCATGCTTGACTTTTGGTCGGTGTATGTTAAACATTAGTTTTATTTATTCTCCTTACCATTCATCACTATCTTACCAGAAACTACTAATGTAATTGAAGCAGTTTTGAGACCACTGGACCTAAATGCCTTTATCCACAATATAAAGATAACTCACTGATTTCATAGGGAGGAAATGAAAATTGAAGGAGATGGTGTCTGTGAAAGTGTCTTATAAAGGAGACAACATTCTATACATAAGGGATTAACACTTTCAGGTGTCCCCACATTCCTGTACTCCCGCTTAGACTGTGCTTTCCACTTTGCATAAAATATTTTCACCCTTTCTCTCCAAGTACCTGCCATTCTTCCTCCAGTCTCTGAGTTGTCTTTGTCTTCTCTGACTCTTTCTGGTCAGATGATCAGTTTTTAGTATTTGGGTTTGGATGGGGTGTTGTGGTACCACACTTTGGAGCCCAGCCTCCCTGCTGTACCCAGTATGGGCTCGCCCTCAACTCAGTTCCTTTAAAACCCATCTTCATTATCTCATCTAGAACTTAACACATATTAGTCATCTTTTTGCACTTACATATTTGAACTTCTCCAATACCATACTGAACTCTTCAGGGACAAAAGAATACATTTTCAGACTTGTAATTTTTTTGTAAACTGCCCAGGTCAGGCAGAGTACTTTGAAGTGAGCAGGCTGACCTAGCTATTGAATATGCAACTGATTACAGTATTGAAATTATTTCTGTTACTCTACCAACATTAAAAATTACCAGAAAAAAAATAGTCCTCATGAATTTTGTACATCAGGAATTTGGACAGGCACAGAGAATGGTTTGTACTTCTAACTATGTGATACGGACAGATTGGAAGGCTGAAAGCTGGTATCATCTGGAGGTTTATTTGATCTCAGTACCTGCTAGCCGTCAGCTGGAAAAGGAAAAGGAACTGTGGACTGGAACATCCATTGTAGCCTCCCCATGTGACCCAGGCTCCTTCACAAGACTGAGACTGCAAAACAGCAAGCAAGGCGGAAGCTGAACCCTCCCTATGACCTGGTCTCCGAAGTCACACAGTATCACTTCTGTCATCTGCTAGTTTGGGGAAGTCACGAGCCCACCCAGGTTCAAGGGAAGGGAAGCAAACCCCACCTCCTGAAGGCAAAGCAGCTGCTTCTAAGAGCATGGAGGAAAATAAGGACTTCTGTGGTCATTTGTGAAAAAGATCTATGACTACAAACCTTTATGGTTCTAGTGGAAAATAAAATGCAGGTTTTCTGTGTTTTCACTTTAAAGGCACTCTTTCTCTAGAATTTCTTTTGTTTTGTTTTTTGGGGCCACACCTGGCAATGCTTCAGGCTTACTCCTGGCCCTGTGCTCAGGGATCATTCCTCATGGGGCTCAGGGAACCAAATGATATCATGCTGGGGATGAAGCCTGGGTTGGCTGTGTACAAAGCAAGAGGCTACCCACTGTACTATCTCTCTGGCCCTCTCTTAGATTTCTATAGATAACCTGAAATACATCATTCTACAATTCAGAGCATGGCTGGAAAAGGGCAGAGTGAGCGTGATTCCAAACCAACCTCCATCCCCAGGTAATGATAAAGAGCATAGTCAAGGATATCAGAACCACCAGCTATGAGTTAGGCTATAAGTACTCCTACACACGCCCTAGACTTGTCATTAATACAATAACCACTCCAAAGTTAATTTCCTTGCCAGAAATCTGACTTTTTGTTTTCCTGAGCTCAATTAAAAGCCTGTTCCAAATGCTGGTGTCTGCGATAGTTTACTAACAATTGTACAGCTAAAGGAAAGAGAATGATTTTCAGGCTCTATGCTCTTTACTGTTTTTATGATAGTCTCAAAATCTACATTATTCAAACAAACAAAAAATAAAGAAAAGCCAAAATGGCAGCAAATGAAGCTCCTAGAGACCCTCACAGTCTGAAAAAATAATTCCATTCATGTATTATAATAACAAAGAAACAGCCTTCCCAGAAAGATACACAACAGAAATTCTACATACAGATTCTTGTTCTCCTGCAAATCACGTAGCAGGCAAAACTGTGATATAGTGAAGTCCAATTCTACCTTCCTTCTAACACATTTATACGCACACAACATGACACACACCTACCTCCTATTGCTACACTTTCCTACTCTAGCCACATATTCTAGCACAAGTAACCAAGGGAGTTGCTCACCCAAGGCTTCTGGTCTGCTAAGAAAATGTTTTGAGTCTTCTCTATTAAAAGCAGTAAAAACAGCTTAATGGGGTGGGAGTGGGGGAGGCAGAGAGATAGTACAGCAAGTAGGGCACTAGCCTTGTATGCACCCAACCTAGTTTCAATCCTCAATACGCCATTTATTTTCCCCAATGCTGCCAGTAGTGATCCCTGAGTGCAGAGCCCAGGAGTCAGCCCTGAGCAACACTGTGTGTAGCCCACAAAGAAAACCAACAACAAGTTGAATTTTCTATGTTGTTGATCAAGTTTCTAGAATCCTAGAAGCCAGTCTTGCCACACTGCTCCCAGTTGGTTGATTATCAGTTATTTAGTTATTATCAAATTAATTATTCATTTTGGATAATTTACTTGCTCTCAGGATTTTTTGAGGATGCAGCAAACAGCAGTCACCAAGCAAGCCTCCGCATATGTGATACCCAAGCCAAACAAATAAAACAAAAGGAGAAAAAAAAACAATAGCAAGAATCAACTCTGCTCAGCAAAAGTCATTACAAAGAGAAATTCCTTTGAGCCAGCAATTAGGCTTCTGGGTATAAAAGATAAATACTTGAAGATGTGTTTATTCTACATGTTTCCTATCATGCTACATGCATAGTGAAAATGTGGAAATAATCTAAATACCTGAAAACAGGAAATGGCTAAGTAATAGTTTTTAAACTATATTTTTAATAAACCAATTCAATGAAGTCCCATAATCCATATAATAGAACAATACAAAAACATTTGCAATAATAAATTACTTATTATCATAGAAGTCTCTTGCTAACACATTATGAAATATAAAGGCAGGTTCAGTAGCATAATATAGAAACCCATCTAGTCTTTGTAAACATGTTTCATACACATTTTTTTCACAAGTGGCTCCCTCAGGAAAATCCTGAAAGATAAATGAATATCTTAAATGGGGCCAGAGTGATATTATGACGGTGGGGCAGTTACCTTGCACAAGGCCGACCAGAGTCCAATCCCTGGCATCCCATTCCGTCCCTGAGCACTGTCATGAGCAATTCCTGAATGCAGAGCCAGTGGTAACCCCTGAGCATTGTCAGGTATGATTAAAAAAAAGTCCCCCCAAACTACATGAAACTAAAAAACTTCTTCACCTCAAAAGAAACTGCAACCAAGATACAAAGACAGTTCACAGAGTGGGAAAGAATACTCACCCAATACCCATTTGATAAGGGGTTAATATTTAAGATATATCAGGCACTGGTAGAACTTTACAGGAAGAAAACAGCCAACCCTATCAAAAATGGGGAGAAGAAATGAACAAAAACTTCCATAAAGAAATTCAAATGAGGGATATCCCAGCGGGTAGGGGCGTTTGCCTTGCACGCGGCCGGCCCATGCCGGCCCGGGTTCGATCCCTGGCATCCCATATGGTCCCCGAGCACTGCCAGGAGTGACTCCTGAGTGCAGAGCCAGGAGAAACCCCTGAGCATTGCCGGGTGTGGCCCAAAAAAGCAAAAAAAAAAAAAAGAAATTCAAATGACAAAAAGGCATATGAAAAAAAAAGCTCATCATCACTAATCATCAGGGAGATGCAAATCCAAATCAAAACAACAATGAGATATCATCTTACACCACAGAGACTGGCACATATCCAAAAGAGCAATAAAAACCAGTGCTGGCGTGGATGCGGGAAGAAATGCACTCTCATCCATTGTTGGTGGGAATGTCAACTGGTACAGCCTTTTTGGAAAACAAAATGGACATTCCTCCAAAAACTAGAAATTGAGCTCCCATTTGACCAACCATACTACTCCTGGGAATATACCCTGTGATGCCAAAAACACACAGTAGAAACACCATCTACACTTCTACGTTCATAGCAGCACTATTCACAATAGCCAGAATCTGGAAACAACCAGAGTGCCCGAGAACTGATGACTGGATAAAGAAACTTTTGGTACATCTACACAATGGAATACTATGCAGCTGTTAGGAAAACGAAGTTATGGAACTTGCCTATAAATGGATGAACATGGAGAGGATCATGCTGAGTGAAATTAGCTAGAGGGATAAGGATAAATATAGAATGACTGCATTTTTTGTGGGATATAAAAAATAGTATGATACCAATACCAAAGGCTATACAAAACATGGATCAGGAGATCTTGTCAGTGGGTGGAATCTACCACAAGTATGTGGAACTCAGGGATTATGTAAGACAGTGAAAAGGAACAGTGTACTAATAATTGTTGGAAATGATAATACCACCCTAGAACTGAGCATTGAATACAGGCAAAGGGAAATACATGAAAACATCTAAAAGTATGTATTGAATGCCATAATGTATAAGAGAAGGGAGAGAGAGAGAGAGAGAGAGAGAGAGAGAGAGAGAGAGAGGAGAGAGAGAAAGAGAGAAGGGGCAAAAGTGCCTACCATAGAGGCAGGCTGGGGGAGGGGATAGGGAATTCGGGACATTGGTTGTGGGAAGTGGGCACTGGTGGAGGAATGGGTGCTGGAACACTGTATGACTGAACCCAAATGTGAACATCTTTGTAATTATATATTTCACAGTGGTATAATAAAAAAAAAATTTTAAAGAAGTACTGTATTAATAAAAAGATGAAGAGATCAATGAAAAATGCCAGTAGTCAGGTGTTTAAGAGATCAATTTAGACTTTAATCAATTAAATAAGCTTCTTAAAAAATAAAAAATAGGGCTGGAGCAATAGCCCAGCGGGTAGGGCATTAGCCTTGCACGCGTAGGCCCAGGATGGCCTGGGTTTGATCCCGGGCATCCCATATAGTCCCCGAGCACCGCCAGGAGTAATTCCTGAGTGCAGAGCCATGAGTAACCCCTGAGCATCGCAGGGTGTGACCCAAAAAGCAAAAAAAAATTAAAAAATAAATTATAAAAAGCCCCCAAATTATATATGTATACACATACACACACACACAAATTTATAAATCTTTTCCAGATTTTCTGAAATTACTTCAGCTTTTATTTTATTTTTTACTTCAGCTTTTTTTTGAGACTTTTTTATTAATATTTTATTATGCCACCGTGAGATATACAATTACAACGTTGTTCATGTTTGGAGGTTTTGGTCACATAGTGTTCCAGCACCCCACCCTCCACTAGTGCCCATTTCCCACCACCAATGTCCCCAATTCCCCCCCCCTCCCATAGCCTGCCTCCATGGCAGGTTCTCTATCTCTTTTCTCTCTCCCTCTCTCTCTTTTCCTTCTCTTACATATTGTGGGTTGCAACACATACACTTAGAGGGCATCATGTGCATTTTTTTGCCTGTATTTAATGCTCAGTTCTAGGTTGGTGTCAGCCCTTTTGACATTTATTCGCACATGTTCCCTTCTCTGTCTTACCTAACCTCTGACTCCCACGCTTGTGGTAATTTCCACTACTTCAGCTTTTATTCTTTTCACTTATTTGGATTATCTGATTTTCTCAATGCTGAAATTAAATGAGTTTTAAATTAATGACAAATTGGTAGAAAATAGCCAGAGTTTTCCATTTCCCTTCTCATTTTATCCCATAAGGGACTCGGGTATCTTACTACAAATTTATATGTAAGAAAGAGGCTTTGGGTTTGGTTACCTGTACTATAAAATCAAAACAGAACAAAGAAAAGAAAATTTTTAATTCCATCGGGCCGCCATTTTCCACATCCGAACTTCCCTCCATGGATGGATGGAGTCAGAACTCCATCCATTGACAGCCTATCACAGCCTGTTTCATCGAGTTCCACCCTGCAGGAGTTTTTTTTTTTTTTCAATCCGGCCCAGGTATGCTGAATCAGAGACTTACAGACATGGGGCAGAGCTGCTACTTGCTCTCCCTGTGCCCAGCCACTCACGAGGCGCCCGGGAGGGATGGTGGTGTCTAGCCCTAGCCTGCCACCCCAGCAGAGCCGCACAACAAGCCAGATAACGCCCCCACTCCATCGGGCCGCCATTTTCCACATCCGGATTTCCCTCTTGTCAGAACTCCACCCAGCAACAGCCAAGCGGCCACGCAGTTCATCTATAAATGCTATATTTAGAGGTGACTACAAGGGTATGCCACCTGCATGGCAAGCCTGGCAAGCTGCCCTGTTTTATTTGATATGCCAAATACCAGTAACAATTATATTAGTTCATTCCCATGACCTAATATAATGGTTTGAGGCTCTTTATGTTCCTGGAGCAAATAGATGCCCTTGGGCTCTACTAGCATGAGACAGGACATATGGAGATATTATTGGTGCCCACTCTAGCAAATAGATGATCAATGGGAGGATAGTGATAGTGATAGTGAATTTAGGAGTAAGGGACTGTCTCTCTGTAAATGAAATTCAGTCTCACTCAGATAAAAGGACCAGTAGTCAGGCCACTTTATGGAGATTTAAAATGTTAAGGAGAAATCAACTTTTGCTGCTAATGCAATAAGTGAAAGAACATTGTATTTCCCAGAAGTTTTAAGAGTATGATTTGTGACTTACAGAAATACTCAGACATTGACAGTTCTAGAATGGTGTACTAGCTAACCCCAGAGGCATGAGAAAGGCCCCATTTTCTGGAAAAACAATTTTTTTAAGGAGTCAAATTAACTTGAGAGTTTCAGATTTGCTAATCAGTATACTGGAGTTTGAAGTAAGCACCAAATTGCTTAAAACTTTAAAAAAAATGGGAATAGCACTGCTTCCAGTGTTTATTATATATTTATGGTGCTAGGGAGCAAACCCAGGAACTCATCCATAGGTGACATGTACACTAACCCACACCCTGACCCTCCAATGACCTTCCTTATATGACTTATCCTTTAATGCACAGACTCTCGTCTACATGTTTAAATATTTAAAGAAAATTAATTTGTAGGAGTACCAAATACCTATGACCCTTATAAACTTTATTCCAATTCTGAATCTAGCATCTAAACTTAAGGACTAAAAATGTCATTATTACTGAAGATTCGCCTCCAAATGTCATCTTCTTAGGATTATATTCATAGTCACTAGGTAACTGCTGTTAAAATTCTGAATTCCCTCAAAATTTCCATTAATTAGGCTTTGATACCAGGCTGTGAAAATATATGATCTGGGAGCAATTGCCTTGCATGCAATCTACCAGGGTCAATAATCCCCAATACCCATTATGGTCCCCAGAGTCCTGCCAGCTGTGAATTCTGAGCACAGACCCAAGAATTAGCCCTGAGCTAACTCAGGTGTGGATGGAAAACTGGAAAAAGATGTATGCATATACTTGCTTCTTGGAATTTCACAAATTGCCCTTAATAAATTTTGGTTCTTTGTAAGCTAATGTTAGACACTGCTATTAGAATTACTGGAAACATCATCCTTAGGAAACAGCTGTCCTACTCTGTTCATTTATTGAGCATTTTCTACAGAGCTTAGAAGAGCAGAACACGTCTTTGAGTGATGGCCTGGGTGGTAAGCACGAGAACAGAGAAACAAGTTGGGTGATGTGAGAAGAGAAAATGGCCTCTAGAACAACAGGAAGTTCAAATTCTGAAAGCAAAGGAAGATCACTAGACAAATTAAGGCGAAGGACAATCTCCATCAAAGCATCAGCATGTGCAGTTTCCTGCAATGTTTTGTAAAGCATCAATTCAAAAAAATGTGAACATTAGTTGCTATTTGAACAATTATATATATCATATCACATATGCTATATGTGAACAATTAGATGCTATTAGTCAGTGAGTCTGTAAAAACTTTTCTGAACATTACTGGGTTAAGCATCAGACCAATCCCAAATGAAGAAAATGCTATACATGTTTTACGTGGGTAAAATGCTTTGTTAAAAATAAAGAGGAATGCCAGAGTAACAGTACAGCAGGTAGAGAGTTTACCTTGAATGTGGCTGACCCGGTTCGATCCTGGCATCTCATATGGTCCCCTGAGTACTACCAGGAGTAATTCCTGAATGCAGAACCAGGAGTAACCCCTGAATGCTGCCAGGTATGACCCAAAAAAGCAATAGACAGACAGACAGACAGACAAAATAAAGAGGAAAGACTATTCTTCAAAAACAATAAAATCATAAAATATATTTTGAAAGGTTAGTCAAGGCAGTCACAGGAGTGTGCCTATTAGGCTTCTTGCCAGTAAAGAAGCTGCCACAAGGGATGGCACTGATCGACAGCCTCCAGCTGCCGTATCATTGATTGGCTGCAATGTTTGTGCTGAGAACACACTTTTCCCTGGTGGCTTCCAACAAATGACTGAACCAAGGAGGGGCAACTACAGCTGGGCTATTTCTACCAAGGAAAGACTCCTGCAACCATAAACCTTTGTTCTGGAGTTTTCAATACACCTGGCTGAGACACTCTCGCAGCTGATCTGTCACTCAGTTTATTCCCATTCAACTGGCTGCTGATATACATAATTTGAATGGATCTTAAACAACTTATACTGAGTGATAAAGACAATCCAATCTCAGAAATGTCATATTCTATTCATTCTATGTCTATTTAACCATCTTAACATGTAAAAACATCCTAGAGAGAGAGAGATAGAGAACAAATTAGTGATCATCATGGGTTAGGGTGCTGGGGTTTGTCGAGAGGAAGGTGACTGCAAATAAAAGAACAGCAGAAAGGATCATTGTAGAGAACTTTGTACCTTCTGTATCTTGACAGTGGTAGCATCCCATTTTACCTGTGCATGTGATAAAATTGCACAGAACTTAACACATCCACAAGTAAGTACAAGTTAAACTGTAGAAATATGTATAAGGTCTATGATTTGTGTTCATGTCAATTTCCTAGTTTTCTTCTTGTGTTACAGTTCAGCAAGGTAGAGATACTGGGTGATGGCATACAGGACTTCTGTACTGTTTTTTCCAATGACATGAAAATCTACACTTGGGGCTGGAGCGATAGCCCAGAGGGTAGGGCGTTTGCCTTGCACGTGGCCGGCCTATGCCGGCCCGGGTTCAATCCCGGCATCCCATATGGTCCCCCGAGCACCACCAGGAGTAATTCCTGAGCACAGAGCCAGGAGTAACCCCTGAGCATCGCGGGTGTGACCCAAAAAGCAAAAAAAAAAAAAAAAAAAAAAAGAAAATCTACACTTATCTCTAAATAAAATATTTACACAGACTTTAATCTGTCTTAATGTGTTAACACTTACCTTTCACAAAAAATGAATGTGTTTCATGCACCTAGTGCCCTAATGGAGACAGTGCCTGTCTCTAGGAGAGCAGTTCCAATAGCTGGCTGCCTTTCAGTATCTAGGGTAGACTCAGGGGAAAGATATTTTTGTGCAGGCAAGTCTTTTGGAAATGTTCACATCTCACGACACCAGTCGCTGCCTACTCCACCTACTCCATCTCCCTTCAGTGAATTGAAACTAAAAGTTCATTTCTGTTAAGAGCTGTGTTTTTACTTAATCCATCTTGATAACTAATGACTTGTATATCTCCCTATGCTATGCAGAAAGCTTAGAAAACTGTTTTTATTCTATTATTTTTCTTTTTGAAAAGGGAAAGGTAAGGCCTATTCTTGAAATGTATGTCTGGGACCTCAAAATTTGAGAATTAAAGAGCTGAAATCGAATGGGTGTGTAAAAGCTTCCCCTCTCTCACTCCTTTCAGCCACTCTGGTGAAGTAAAAGCCTTTTTCTCTATTGACAATCAATCAGCAAATATTTATAACCTTTTCAACAAGCTTTTCCACCATTACTAGATCATTAAAGTAGACTTCAAAACTCCCTGGCCCTTGAAAGGCATTAGGGATTTAGCTGCAGAAAGATGAAGCCACACACAGTTAAGAGAGCTCTCAGTCTGCTCCTATACTTCAACCACAGGTAGCTTTTAAGAATCAATTTGCGGTTCTGAACAAATGATCTGGACTCGAACAGGAACCCAGAGCAGAAGCAACTGAAAGGGAGACAGGCAACCATAAATTCCTAGTTATTGTTATACTACTACTCAATTACCTTGAGGCTTATTTTAAATTAAAAAATGTTAAACTATAAAATAAACATTCTTTTTTTTTTTTTCTTTTTGACTTTTGGTTCTGGGTCACATGAGGTGATGACTCCTAGCTCAGTGCTGGGCCTTGCCCACAGCACTGGTCAGAACAGGAGATTCTAGGGGATCAAACCCAAGACTCTAGTATTAAAGTATGTACTCCAGTCCTTTGAGCTAGCTCACTGGCTTCAATAAAATTAGTATTATCCACTGTGTTCCTTATATGAAAGATTTAAAATGCTTTGCACTAAGTACATTTAGCAATTTTCCTTTATAAATATTGTGTAGGTCAAGATAAGAGATTCTTTTTTTAAATGCTGGTTTTATTCATTCCTTTATCCATCAGTGGTTCGCCAGTTTAGAAATGTATATCTTTCAAAATTGCATTCATTCTTTCAGAAGTTTATGAACTCCAAAACTAAGCACTTAAAATTATGGCAGGGGGAAATGGCATATATGGGAACTATTGTAACTCAGTTTTCTTTGTGCTTGTTTTTTCTGAGTCACACCCAGTGGTATGCTCAGGTCTTCCTCCTGGTTCTATTCAGGTATCACTTCTGGTTTTCTTCAGGGGATCATATGGGGTGACCTGCTATCTCTCTGGCCCTGTCTGCTAGGTTTTCTATAAACTCAGGAACTTTCTTAAAAGTCTATCATTTTTTTTTTTTGCTTTTTCGGTCACACCCGCGACGATCGGGGGTTTCTCCTGGCTCTGCACTCAGGAACCACTCCTGGCAGTGCTCAGGGGGGACCACATGGGATGCCGGGGATCGAACCTGGCCGGCATAGGCAGGCCGTGTGCAAGGCAAACGCCCTACCCGCTGGGCTATCACTCCAGCCCCAATTTTTTATATTTTTTTTAATTTTTTAAAAATTTTTTAGTTTTACAATTACAAAGATATACAATTAAAAGTTCATATTTGGGTTTTGATCATACAGTGTTCCAGCACCCATCCCGCCACCAGTACCCATCTCCCACCACCAACGTCCCTGGTTCCCTCCCCCTCCCCCAGCCCTCCTCCATGGCAGGTTCTTTATTTCTTTCCCTTTCTCTCTCTTTCTCTTTTCCTTCCCTCCAGACTATGGATTACAGAACATACATTAAAGGGTTGTCATGTGTATCTTTTTGCCTCTATTTAATGCTCAGTTCTAGGTTGGCATTAGTACCCTCGACAATTGTTAGCATACTGTTCCATTTTCTGTCTTACCTAGCCTCCTGACTCCCACACGTTTGTGATAATTTCCACCTTCCGACAAGACCTCCTGATATATGTTTCACTTGACCTTGGATATTGGTATCATAATATGTACATATATATTTATGTTATGCAGATAAATGCAATCATTCTGTATCTGTCTCTCTCCTTCTCAGCCCCAATTTTTTAAAAGCAAAAAGTCTCCTCTAGGAACAGAATTAAGGCTATGATTATATATGAATAATTTCTTTATTTTATATCTTGTCAGCCTGGATCTCCCCTTTCAATCAAGTGTAACAACGGCTAGCTGTTCCTACCCCAGCCCACCTGCACAGTTTCTTCTGACTCTTGTTTTTTGTTTTGAGGTAGTTTTTTTTTTGAGGGAGGGAGAGAGTGTGGGGAAACATACCTATCAGTACTTAGGTACTATTCTTGGCTCAAGTGTGTCAATTGGCAGTGCTGGGGGATCATATGCGATGCCAGTGCCGAGGATCAAACTAGGGATGCCTTCACGCAAGGCAAGCACCTTAGCCCCTGTTCTACCTCTCCAGCCCTCTGATTCTGTTTCGGAAGGAATGTCCTAATGGCTGGAAACAAGAGCCTAGAGGAAGAGATGCTGAGACTGACCTGAAGGAAAATCAGGTGGGCAGATCAGCAACAGGTACCTCAAATGGTTGGTTCCTAGGTTACACCCCTTCCGAGGTACACTATCAGAACAGGCTGAGAGCAAAGATTTCTCTGAGAAAGATGCCTGCACATCACATCCCTCATCTTTCCCATTTGCTGTGGCAGGAAAATGGGCACATTTACTTAAAAAATAAAAGCATCTTAGTCTTAGTATATGGAATATTTAGCACCCAAAACAGGTCAGACAACTATTGTCTGGTTCAGTTCTATGGCCTGCGGCTGAGTCAGGAAACACTGGCATTGCCAGACATAGAGATAAAGACTGATAGAAAGGAAAACTATGTTTCCTAAGACACCTCCCACCCCCGACTCAGGATTCCCTGGGCTGCTTGAGCAGAGGAGAGAATTGGATTAAGTTGGAAGTTCCCACAGGTCACGGGCAAGGGGAGCATGAAAATCAATTTGCCACAGTAGGGCATCCCAGCCTTGTCCCATGACTGGGGCAGCCAGAGGGGAGAGGCACATTACATTACCGCTATGCAAGTAATCTCTGAAATGATTCATCCCTCAGCCGATGTTGAGAAAATGCTGCATCCTGTGCAATAAAAATTCCCATTAATCTTTTCTTTAAGTGGACTTACTTTCACAGAGTCAGCTGACACGACCCAGTCCAAACAGGGTTAGCTGAGAAGACTCTGCCTTACTTCCAGCTTCCTCACTTTCCAACTCTGGCAGGCAGCTGGTCAATTCAACCTAAATTACCAAGACTTTGGGATAGGAGATAGCAAACAGAGTAAAGCACATGCACGAGATTCCAGGGTCCCTACATGGCACCACATACCACCCCCCACACTACCTCATGTGGCCCTATGGCTCCAACTCGGCTGTCCCCAAGAGCACCACCAAGCCAAGCAGTACTACTCCCTAGGGCGTCTGAGTCTTCTTAGGCCCACATAGGTGAAATTTTGCCAAGAGTGTCCTTGGATCCCAGAGCAATGCCGAGGTGACTGCTTCCTGACCCCCACCCAAAGTTTCTAGGATAGAAAGACCCTTGAGACTCAGGCACTTCTGCTTTGTATGCACGAGGCTCTGACTCCTCTTGAGGTGGTTCTAGTGGCCCCCTAGACTACTGGGCTCAGCCAGCATGACCCAGTGCTGGCTGGGTCCAATCACTGAACTACGTGGTCTAACTAGCAGAGTATAGAGTAGCACCCTGGGTCTTTGAGCCCCACTTAAACATACCCCACCCCTACACACACACACACACACACACAGACACACACACACACACAATAAATCCTAAGATTTCTGATTCTACCAAATACCTATTCAAAGATGGATGCCTCACTCCAAGGCCTTCTTTTCAACAACCCACAAAAATGAGAATAATACTTTCCCAGGAGCAGCCAACACTTTTCTTTGCCACTGGTGACACTTTACTTATTTATAAACAGAGAGAAGACAAAGTTCCATAGAGAAAAGTTGTGAGAGGAAAGGATTGTGAGATGCCAATGTCTAATTGTTTTCTTCAGTGCCAGGAAACAGGTGAGTCATGAGCTCTACCGAGTAGCTCCACCCTCAACCCTGAAATCTCAACCCTCAACACTGAAAATTTTAGAATGACTTGTATGAACTTCTCAGAGATATTCACTAATTCCATTTCCCCAATCCTAAAAAACCTAGAAGGGCATTGTGGCAATTCCCTCTCCCTGGTCAACATGAAGGAAGTAATATTTGGGGATTTCCACAGTTCTTTTATGGTTTGCGGGTGTGGCAAAGGTATTGGGATTTCCATTGCTAACCTCAGTCATGGAGTTTCAGGATTATATATACAAGCGTATATGCAGGAATAACAATAAATCTTTTAGATTCAAGAAACTCCTTCAGACCCAGGAGTTTGACCTAGAAAGCCAATATATTGAGAGAATGACATCTCTACCTTACTTTTCCAATTAAAATGAGGATACCAAGTAATACCAAAGTTGTAACCCAAACTTCAAGTCCACTCTTCTCAAGATTTCCTCCTATACCTAAGAGAGGCACAAATTATGGCTTTTAACGTCTATATTCATTGCAGCACTATTCACAATAGCCAGAATTTGGAAATACCCTGAATGCCCAAGAATACAAAACTGGATAAAGAAGCTATGGTACATCTACATGATGGAATACTATGAAGCTGTCGGGAAAAACAGCTGAAAGAATCATGAAATTTGCCTACAAATGGATAGACATGGAGATTATCATGCTGAGTTAAATTAGTCCAAAGGAAAGGACAGATATAGAATGACTGCATATATTTGTGGGATACACACACACACACACCACTGTTCTACTAATTGTTGGAAATGGTAATGCTGGACTAGAACTGACCATTGGACTATGCAAAGGGATATCCATGATAACCTTTAAATGTATGTAGGGCAAGCCACAATGTGTAAAGTAGGAAAGAAGGAAGAAGAGGGGGAGTTGGAGGAGGAGGAGGAGGGAGAGGAAGAGGAAAAGGAAGGAGAGTGAGAGGGAGAGGGAGAGGGAGAGGGAGAAGAAGAAGAAGAAGAAGAAGAAGAAGAAGAAGAAGAAGAAGAAGAAGAAGAAGAAGAAGAAGAAGAAGAAGAAGAAGAAGACGAAAGAGGAGGGAGGGAAGAGGAGGAGGAGGAAGAGGAGGAGGAGGAAGAGGAGGAGGAGGAAGAGGAGGAGGAGGAGGAGGAAGAGGAGGAGGAAGAGGAAGATGAGGGAAGAAGGAAGAAGTAAAGTGCCTGCTATAGAGGCAGGCTGGGGGATGGGGGAGGGAATCTAGGGAAATTGGTGGTGGAAAATGGGCACTGGTGGAGGGATGGGTGCTGAAAAACTATATGACTGAAACCCAAACATGAATATCTTTGTAATTGCATATCTCACAGTGATATAATAAAATAAAAAATAAATAAATTATGGCTTTTAATGAGCTTGGGTCCAGTCCCTTTAAGTAAACCCAGTTCTCCCACAGATAAATGCTTGCTACTCATTCGATACTCATTCGAACATGAAACACCTACAGCGACATGGGTTAGAAATTCATCTAGACCATTTCCATTGGAGAGGTTAAGAAATTTTCACAAGGTTACAAAATCAGTACCTAGAAAAACTGGGATCCAAATGTTAAATCTGCCCAACTACACCACCTGTGTGTTGATTGCATGGTAAATTGTGGCTCTTAAATATTTCTTCAAAGGGAAAACTGCCATTTTGGTCTGACAGGTGACCAGGTCCATCCAGCCTAACAGTGCCTGTTAGTCTGCAAAGAATAAAGCACAAGAAGAGTGTCAGGCCCAAGTGGCTATATAAGTTTCAAGAGTTGTCATTATTTTATGTACCAGAATATATCTTCTCTTCTCAGCTTTCCTATTGTACTGCACTTCAATTACTAACATTGCAGTGCATTCATGTATATTTTGTATTGATTATGATCACAATTATTTATTGAGTTTTTAAGGGATTAAAACAGTAATAAAAGGCAAAAAGATACACACGACAACCTCTTAATGTATGTATTGTAATCCACAATGTGGAAGGGAAGGAAAAGAGAAAGAGAGAGAAAGAGAAAGAATTTAAGAACCTGCCACATATTCAAAAGAGCAAGAACAACAAGTGCTGGTGTGGATGTGGGGAAAAGGGGGACACTCATCCATTGTTGGTGGGAATGCCGGCTGGTACAGCCTTTCTGGAAAACAATATGGACATTCCTCCAAAGACTAGAAATTGAACTCCCATTTGACCCAGCCATACCACTCCTGGGAATCTACTCTGGGAAACCAAAAATACACAGCAGAAACACCATCCCTACTTTTATGTTCATAGCAGCATTATTCACAATAGCCAGAATCTGGAAGCAACCAGAGTGCCCGAAAATCGATGATTGGATAAAGAAGCTTTGGTACATCGACACAATGGAATACTATGCAGCTATTAGGAAAAATGAAGTTATAAAATTTGCCTATAAATGGATGGACATGGAGAAGATTATGTTGAGCGAAATTAGCCAGAAGGAGAGAGACAGACACAGAATGACTGCATTTATCTGCATAACATAAATATATATGTACATATTAAGATACCAATATCCAAGGTCAAGTGAAACATATCAGGAGGTCTTGTCAAAGGTGGAAATTATCACAAACGTGTGGGATTCAGAGGCTAGGTAAGACAGAAAATGGAACAGTGTGCTAACAATTGTCGAGGGTACTAATGCCAACCTAGAACTGAGCATTAAATAGAGGCAAAAAGATACACATGACAACCCTTTAATGTATGTTCTGTAATCCATAGTCTGGAGGGAAGGAAAAGAGAAAGAGAGAGAAACGGAAAGAAATAAAGAACCTGCCATGGAGCAGGGCTGGGGGAGGGGATGGAACCGGGGGCGTTGGTGGTGGGAGATGGGTACTGGTGGCGGGATGGGTGCTGGAACACTGTATGATCAAAACCCAAATATGAACTTTTTAATTGTAAAAAAAAAAAAAGAACCTGCCACAGAGGCAGGCTTGGAGAGGGAGGAGGGAATCGGGGACATTGGTGGTGGGAAATGGACACTGGTGGAGGGATGGATGCTGGAACATTGTATGACCGAAACCCCAAATATGAACATCTTATGAACATCTTTGTAATTGTGTGTCTCACGGTGGTATAATAAAATATTTAAAAAATAAATAAAACAGTAATAAGACACAGTTCCTGTCTACAAGCAACTCAACTTTATAGGACAGAGGGTAAGAGTACAATTATAAAAAAAATAAAGCAAAAAACAAATATTACTCAGCCCAGGGACTACCAAAGTGCTTTTTTTCTAAAGTAAGTAAAGTGCATCAAGTTACCCCCTAAACTCCTCTAATAATAAATTATATGTTCGTTTACTTGACCTAGTTAGAATTTGCCTGAAACAGTCTTAACCAGTCGTTCTTCTAAGGCCCTCCTTCTGTTTTTACAACAGAGACACAAAATTCTCCATCGTTGTTTTTTCCCTGAACATTCTTAACATGTTAGGACTTAGTTCAGATCTTTTCGAGAACAGCATAATTGGTAGGAATGTGATCAAGGCCCTATTCACTAGGAATGTACACCACGATTTACATGGCCAAGTTATGTTGGTTTCGGTGGCATATTCTCAAGTCACGTAGAAGCAGCTTGAAGATTAATGCACAAAAAAAAAATTATTCATTTTTTTTCTTGCAGATTGTTAGAGCAACATAGTGAGGCCATTCTCTCTGCTGGGGCTGTGTCAGCATTTCCAACCTAACCCCTGTTTTTTCAAGTCTTTCAGACTTGGCTGTGAAACTGCCCTGTGGGTCTGAAATTCAGGAGACAGTATTGTGAGGCTGTTTTGATTAGATTTTTGCAAGTTTCCCTGTCGGAGTTGTCTGCTCATTACATGATGCATAAGTCTTCAAAGTTGCATTTCTAAAATAAAATCAGATTATCTACCTGACAACCAGGATAGGGTTTTAGCATTACTGTTTAGGAATTAATTGAAAATCAATTTCTTTGAATCTTCATATTAGCATATCTAAAACACCTATGATTTGTATAAAATAGTATATAGTTGATTTAATATGCATTTTCATGAAATGAAAAGATGTTATATGTTTGACCTGATTCCTTTATGTGACTTTTTATTTCACCATCTAAAATCTAGGGCTAGAGAGATAGTACAGTAGGTAAGGCACTTGCCTTGCACTAGCTAACCTGGGTTTGATTCCTGCCACCACATAAAGCCTTCTTTTTATTTTATTATTTATTTGTGTGTTTGTTTGTTTAGCTTTTTGGGTCACACCCGGCAATGTTCAGGGGTTACTCCTGGCTCTGCATTCAGGAATTACTCCTGGAAGTGCTCGGGGACCATATGGGATGCCAGGGATGAACCCAGGTGGGCTGCCTGCAAGGCAACATCTTCTCTGCTGTACTAATGCTCTGGCCCCCACATATAGTCTTCTGAATTCTTCTGATCCCTGAGCACAGAGTCAAGAGTAAGCCCTGAACACAACCAAGTCTGGCCCCTAAAATAAAAACCCTGAAAATTAAATTAAAATAAAATCTATATTCTAGAACTAAAGAAAATTCTTTGCATACAATTTTCACCTTGAAGACAGTCTTTTGTTTGTGGCTCCACCCAGCAGTTCTCTAGGGACCATGTGGTAGGAGGGGGTGAGGGGTGGAGGGAATGTCAGCATTATTCAAGGCAAACACCTTAACCCCAGATCTTATTTTCACCTTCAAGTATTATGTTTCCCTGTGATGCTTGTTGCTTCCAAACATGGGTCCCTGATTTCCACTAGGCTTAGATTCTATTGAAAACACAAATTTCTCCTTTCTCTTAGTAGTGTCAAGAATTTGGGTGTGTTTTTAGAAATAAAGCAATTAAGTCCACAGATCAAAGTATTTTTTGGCTTTTAAAAATGTTTTGCCTTTGATCTGCACAGTTTCCCTAAAAGAGAAGATTGATATTGAAAGTGCCCTGGGCCAACATAGGGCTGAATATCAGTTTTGCCATTCTGCCACCAAGGGCAGGATAATGACCCATGCACCACACAGATAATAACCAATGAAAATAATATTTTAACATTTCAAGGGATCTGAATGTTTATGACTCATTTATTTATTAATTCAATAAATATTTGGGGGAGAGGGCACTATTGAACCACAGATACCTCCTTTGTCTTGGTAAAGTCTCCAGTCAGTCAGGAGACAAACGTAGATTGGAACATAACCACACTCCCCCAATATTTTTAAAGATAAAATTACAAAATGGAAGATTGTATTCTATTTAGAGTTCTTAAGTGCACAGCTCTCATGGGTTGTGAGTGGAGGGATGCAAGGAGCTAGAGCAAGAGATATAGGCACCAGGGGTACAGGGTCTTCCAGATGCAATTATTCAGTCACTAGCATTCCCTTTAACTCTCAGATGTATCCCCAATGAAGTAACTTTGTTATTCTGTTGTGAGATTCATCAGTGGGTCACTGATATTCTCATAAGGCCTCATATTCCTTGATCCAGGAAACCTGGGTTCAATCCCCAGCAGCACACGGTGCAATGAGTACTGGCAGGAGCCACCCGTGAGCACTCAGTGGAGAATAACCCCAAAGCACTGTTAGGTGTGACTAACAACAACAACAACAACAACAACAACAACAATAATAATGATGATGATTTTTTTTTTTTTTGGGGTCACACCTGGCAATGCTCAGGGGGTTACTCCTGGCTCTGCACTCAAGAATTAATCCTGGCAGTACTTGGAGGATCATATGGGATACCGGGGATTGAACCCAGGTCAGCTGTGTGCAAGGCAAACACCCCTACCCGCTGTGCGATCGCTCTGGCCCAATAATGAATTTTTTGCGATCACATTACTTATAGACCACATTAATCATTTTGATTTTTTTCCTTGAAAGTTGAACTTATTTTAAACATGCAATAACATAGTTTTAGAAGACCAAAAAAGAATAAATAGTAGCACCAGAGATATCACTTATGACTATAATTTCCATATAAGTCTCCTATGGATTCCATATCAGTCTCTTAACCTAAAAAAAAAACCCATAATGCCAACTTATCGAGGTATAATGCCAATAACTACATTCCACAATTAAGAGCTGAAACAGATTTTAGGAATCAACATTAAAATATGGTCAGTGTGAGGATTATCCAGAAAAGAAAGACAAGCAATACAAGTATTAAGATGTGTGAATGTGTGTGTGCCCATGTGGAGAGACAGAAAGAGAAAGAGAGATAGAGAAAGAGAGAGAGAGAGAGAGAGAGAGTTCAAGGAATAGACTTATACAATTGCAGAAATTTGGCAAATCCAGATCTTTGGGAAAAGCTGGAAGAAGATTGAAGACCCAAAGAAGAGGTACCAGTACTTCAAAAAGCAATATGCAAGCAGAATTCTTTCTCTGTGGGAAGTTGGTTTTTATTTTCTTCTAAGATCTTCAAGTGATCTTATCAACCCAACCACATGACAGTGGGGGATATGCTTTATTTAACATCTACCAACTTTAAATTTTCATCTCATCTGTAAAACACACCTTCACAGGAATGTCTAAAATAACTTCCAAGCAAATATAGGTACTATGTCCCATTTAAGTTTACACATAAAATTGATTATCACAAATGATTCTAAGTATAGGTGAGTAAGTGAGGTTCAGAGAGAGAGAGAGAGAGAGAGAGAGAGAGAGAGAGAGAATTCACTGCCTAGACCCAATATCCTTTGCATTTACCTCCTCAGATTTTTTGAGGTATCTCTGTGCTAGTGTAAGAGTTCAGTCAAGATAATTTCTGAACAGCCAAAGCCAAAGGCAAGCTTTGGAAGATGTACAATGGGCTTTGCCTCCCTTGGATTCCCACCCACCTCAAGACCCCTACACATCCCACAATCCAGAGTTGACTGGTAAGTTATTCCAGGAAGAACTGTGGCTGAAAGGACTCCCCTCTTAAGAGTTTCCCACTTTGCTAGAATAAGGCAGAACTGTTTCACTTGTCAAGGAAATTCCCAGAGGGAAACATTAACATTGAAACTTGACAAATTTCAATGAGGAAGTTATAAAGGTCGCATTAAAGAGCTGAAACTCTTTCCCCACACTCTTATTTTAAAAGAAAAAAAAGTACCTCAAAAGCTGCTTCCTTGTGACATTTTTTGTGCTTATATAAAGAAATAAGAGTAATGGATATATTAACTCACATACATGGGGCACATACATGGAGCAGAGCTACTACCGGCTCTCCCTGTGCTCAGCTGATCATGAGGCACCAGAGAGGGAAGGTGGGTTCTAGCCCTGTCCTGCCATCCCAGCAGAGCCTCTCAAGAAGCCAGAGGAACCCACACACCATGAGGGCCGCCATTTTCCACATCTGGACTCCCCAGCTTGTCAGGAGCTCCACCCAACAGAAGAGCTGATCACAAGCCTGGCTCGTCAGAGTCCCACTCTACAGCAGTCTTTTTGAAGCCCAGCCCAGGTATGCATGATCCAGAGATTCACATACATGGGGCAGAGCTACTACCGGCTCTCCCTGTGCCCAGCTGATCACAAGGCACCTGGGAGGGAAGGCAGGTTCTAGCCCTGGCCTGCCATCCCAGTAGAGCCTCTCAAGAAGCCAGAGGAACACCAACACCATGAGGGCCACCATTTTCCACATCTGGACTCCCCAGCTTGTCAGAGCTCCACCCAGAAGAAGAGCTGATCATAAGCCTGGCTCATCAGAGTCCCACCCTATAGCAGTCTTTTTTCAAGCCCAGCCCAGGTATGCCTGATCCAGAGACTCACATACACGGGGCAGAGCTACTATAGGCTCTCCCTGTGCCCAGCTGATCAAGAGGTGCCTGGGAGGGAAGGCAGGTTCCATCCTTGACCTGCTATTTCAACAGAGCCTTGCAAGAAGCCAGAGGAGCCCCTGCACCATGAGGGCCACCATTTCCCACATCCAGACTCCACAGCTGTCAGAGCTCCACCCAGGAGATAAGCTGATCTCTCCTCACTGCAGTTCATAAGCAAATGCACAAAATGAGAGGCAACTACAAGAGTATCTCACCTGCATGGCAGAGCTTGGCAAGCTACTTGTGTCGTATTTGATATGCCAAATACCAGTAACAATTATAGACCTCATTCCCATGACCTGATGGAACAGTGTGAGGCTCTTTATGTTCCTGAAGTGAGCAGATGCCCTTGGGCTACACAAGCATGTGACAGGATGTGTGGAGATGTTACTGGTGCCCACTTGAGCAAATCGATGAACAACAGGAAGACAAGTGATACAAGTGATATTTTAACCATGTTGCCTGCATTTGTGATACCAAGTCATGATTTCTCCTATGACATTAGCATTGGAGGATTTATTTATTTATTTATTTATTTGTTTGTTTGTTTGTTTATTCTTTTTTGGGTCACACCTTGTGATGCTCAGGGATTACTCCTGGCTCTTTGCTCAGGAATTACTCCTGGTGGTGCTCATGGGACCATATGGGATGCCGGATCGAACCAGGGTCAACTGCATGCAAGGCAAACAAACGCCCTCCCCCCCGCTGTGCTATTGCTCTAGCCCCCTGGAGTTTTTTTTTTTATATCACAGAACTACTCCTATCTGCTCACAAGAGAAAAATGTAAATAAAGAACTTGTAGTCCTTAATGCAGAAAGGTAAGCAAGAGATTAAAGCTAGAGTATTCAGAGTGTATAGGGAACTTTCAAAGACATTTAATCTAAAACCATCCCCTTCCCCAACCCTTTTCTTTGCCCTTTAAAAACTCAGAGAGGGACAGCTAATTCACTAAAGGGAGAGAACACTTTAATGACAAGAATCACTATGCAGACTAGGTGATTTTCAGCCTCACAGTAGACAGAGCAAAAGGCAATGGGCTTAAACTCAGCCCCTAGTGCCTGAAGTTAATTATAGAGAACTATGTCATAGAGGGAGATAGCGACTAAAAGCGGGGTCTGAGAGAGTGTGGACACTGCTTCCTGTAAAGGTCGAATAATAACTGACTGTGATTTTCTGCAACAGAAATGACAGGACACCTTGGTCCTGTCATTTTATCAGTGTATCTCAGGGAAAAAAATTTTATCCCTTGTCATTTTATCAGTGTATCTCAGGGGAAAAATTTTTACCTCACATATCTCAGAATCCAATTACCCCAAAAAGGACCTGTAATTATTCAGTCCTAGACTCTGGCCTTCTTTCTTTTACCGTCTCAGTTCAAAACATACACAGAACCTTGAAGAAATACCAATGGCTCAGGTTGCCTGCTCTGGTGTCCACACCTTAGAAGCCAGCAGGTATCAAATTCATCAGTTTTTCTTGTACATTGGACAGTATTATTCAACAAAAGACAAAACCTTGACTATTGTGGTTGACATATACCATGTGCTAATTTACATAAATGTACAACTGACAAATCACTCTAAGTAATATATTATTTATTTTTCCCCACGTGTTACAGACATGCTAATTTTTTTCCAAGACTAGGAGTAAATAGTTCTTCTGGAAAGCATCTGTCTATCAGATTAGCCAATATTTTGAAGTTCAAACAACCTGAAGTGTAAAGATTCTTTATTAACAAGTAACTTTACTTACTAGGTCATGGGGGGGGAGATCTATTTTCCTCTCAAGTTAGAGCTAAGCAAAAAAAAAAAATTAGTGAAACAAACTAGTTTTTATTGAAAGAAATGTAGAGAGAGATGTTAACAAAATTTATAAAAACTGGTAAAATAAAAAGGAATGAAGAATAGGTAGAAATAGGAAAAGAGAGGAAAACTGCTTAAATTACTGGTTTTTTAAATCGTTTTAAAGATTTACTTTAAAAAAGTAAATTTACTTTGAAAAGATTTACTTTGTTTTTTTTTAATCGCTTTTAAATATTTATCACCAAAAAATCACAAAGGAGGCCAAAGAGAAAGTACAGTGGGTAGGGCACTTGCCTTGCACATGGCTGACTCACACCATAAGGTACCCAGGCTCTGAACACAGCCAAGCATGGCCCCAAATCAAAAAAATAAAATATTTTTTAAAATCACAAAAATAAGGTGTGTTGGGACCGGAGCGATAGCACAGAGAGTAGGGCGTTTGCCTTGCACGAGGCCTACCCGGTTTGATCCCCAGCATCCCATATGGAACTCCAGGCACTGCCAGCAGTAATTCCTGAGCGAAGAGCCAGGAGTAACCCCTGAGCGTCGCCGGCTGTGACCCAAAAAAGGAAAAAAAAAAAAGCGCCAAAGAACAAAATATTCCTTCCCATTTCTCACTCATTACAATGTGCTTTGATTAAGCACCTCCAACCAGTGTTTATCCATTGCTATCAGCCCTCATCTCCATATCTTCTCCCACTGTAGAGCTAAACTTGGCCACTTCAAAATATATAAACTTAACATATAATGGACCACATCTTACTAGGATGATGCAATGTTCTTCTACCTAGAGTTAGAATAGGATGTTCCAGTGTAAGGAGTCTATCAAGGTCTCTGTATGAACTTAAACTGAACTTGATTCAAATAGTATTTCCAAATATTAGCCTATTTTTAAAATTTTTATATTTGTTATTAAGAGCGAAGGAAAGAATTTTTTCCTGCCATTTTTTGGACAAATTTGATCAAGAATCAATGCTAAGTATATATTCCTAAGGAGAAAGGCTAATATGATTGTGATCATGATTTAACCTCCCCCAAAATTCACTTGCTTGAGTATTAGCCACAATATGACTCTATTTGTAAATAAGACCTATTGGAAAGGTAATAAAGGCTAAGTGAGGTCTTAAGGGTAAGACCCTAGTACCATAGAATTACTGTCCTTGTAAGAACAATCTCTCTCTCCTTTCTCTCTCTCTTTCTTTCTCTCTCTCTCTCTCTCTCTCTCTCTCTCTCTCTCTCTCTCTCTCTCTCTCTCTCTCTCTCCCACTCCCCGCACTCCCAGAGTTCATGTGAATACACAAGGGAATGCTAGATACCTGCAAGGCCAAAAAGGCAACCTCAGGAAAAAATAAGACAGCAGGTAGAGTGTTTGCCTTGCACAAGGCTGACCTGCATTCAATCCCCAGCATCCCATATGGTCCCCCAAGCACCACCAGTAGTGATTTCTTAGTGCAGAGCCAGAATTAAACCCTGAGCATTTGGGTATTTTTGAGGGCCATACTCTGCGGTGTATAGGCTTTCTCCTGACTGCTCAGGGATCATTCCTGGTGGTGCTTGAGAAGGTGGGATGGGGTTCTATATGTGGTGCTAGAGATCAGACCCAGGTCAGTGACATGCAAGTACAGTGCCCTACCTGCTGTATATTTCTCCAACCTGTCTTGTTAGCATCTTGATGTTAAACTTCTCAGGCTCCAAATTCTGAAAATAGAATTTCTGGGGGGTTTTTTGTTTGTTTTTGTTTTTTATGGGAGCCATAGCCAACTAAGACAGAATTTAAGTTTCAGACTAGGAAGAGCAGGAGATGGGCCAGGACTAGAAGCCCAGAGAGTCATTTCAATAGCTTGAATACCCCGTGGCTTAATAGAGGCGGGACACACCAACATATATAGAACCACAGTTATACAATTTATAGACTCTGAGAACCTAGCCAGAGATCAGCTTGTCTATGACTTAGCAGCTAAAGGCAGAACAAGATTCATGTTGCTCTTCTTCCCAGCTGCATGACCTTCAGCCACTTCTGAGCTTCAGTTTTCTTATTGATGAAATGACAGTGACCATTGTAAAGACTGAATGAGATGTCTAGGTAAAGAGTTTGGCACAATACCAGCCTTGAAGGAGCACTTCCTTAAGTGATCCATAGTAAGATCAGAAAGGCCAAGGCTGCCACTTTACAGCTCACACAGCAGGAGGACACAGGCAGAGCCTAGCACAAAGTGACAAGTCAAACAGGACTCATAACATTATCTTTAGAGGTAGCTCTACTGGAATCCTACATACTTCAGTGTGACTGTTGAATCTAGGTTAGGGACTGGCTGCTTTGATCTGTTCTAGGCAGTATTTCTTAGATTGCTGGAAATGCCATTGTTGCAGAAAACAGATGACTCGTTCCTTCTAATCAAGGAAGGTCAATAAAAATAATGGTGGAGCATCTCCATGCTAGCAAAGGATGCTAGCAAAGGATGCTGCCAGCAATCCTAGACTTGGATGGGAGGGGTCAGCATAGTTGTTGGACCTAAGTGAGATGTGTATACAGGATAAGGCCCTAACAGGAGCTGTGATCATTTCTAGAACACAATCACAATGACCCAGCAAAAAAGAAAGCTAAGGAATAGGTCGATCTACCTTCCTTTCCTACAGTCTCTCATCTCCTACCAGACTCTCCTTGAGCCAAACAATCCTTAGTCAGAAGCAAGAGTTGAGTGACTTAGTATATGCACCACTGATTTAGTGTATTATAGACCACAGTCTCTCAGGATCATAATGGAGAAGAGTGGACTATCCGAGAATCTGCAGAGGTACACAGAATATACAGTTCAAAGAACAAGAGCAAAGGAGTAGATGGGCCAAAGAGGTAGTTCAGGGAGTAAGGCAGTTGACCCCAGTTCAAATCCCCTTCCCCATATGTGGCCCCCTGAACATAAAGAGGAGTCATCCTGGACATCCCCATGGGTCACTCCAAAGTACAGAGCCAGGAATATCAACCCCTGAGCATTTGGCCCCCAGGTGTAAGCCAAAAAGCCAAAACAAAACAACGAACTGTCCCTAAGTATGAGATGGGGGGTCAGAGTTGAGACTAGTTTTAGCAGGCCTCACCAATCTAACTAAAGACTCAGTAAGTCCAAACAGAACCTCGAAATACCTCTTTCCTCAGAGTTTGACTCCTCTTTCCTCCTTAGCACCTTCTTCCAATACTCATCTCTTCTGATTCTGTATCTGATCCCTCCTTCCCATGTCTTTCAGAATCCTTAGTACCAAGTTTCTGCCTGGATGGCTGCTCTTTTCAAATTCAACTTACATTTTTTCCCCTCAAAATTCTTTTCTAGGTGAGCTTTGGTGACTTCTCTTACTTTACCTACATACAAATTTGACTTAAATTGTTTTAAAATATGTGGCATATATGAACACAATTCAGGGGGATTTTTTCTTTTATGTCTTCTGCTTCAAATTTAACCCATGTCCTGAATGCTTGACTTTGTTTTCTGTTAGTCATCGAAGAGTAATGGGACTTTGATCATTTTCATCTTGGAAGGTATTGCAAAGATGTTGACTTTGGGATCTAGTTCCTTTGCCTCCACCCCGCCGGATATGCACTCATAAGTCTTGTTGACATTAATGAATAGTTGTGTGTGTGCTGTGTGAGGATAAGAAAGACAACTCAGGGGTCAGAGTGGCAATTTCTTTGCTGGAAGCAAGTTTAGTCCAGCAAAGGATCCAATGAAATGCAATGTAGGCTATTATTTTTTTCTTTAGTCTATAGGGAGACATAAGTTTTCTTAATTAATAGAAATGTTTGTGCATCCCTTTCAGAAGAGTGTTTCCCTTTCAAGAAGGAATCTAACAACACAGCAAACATATGCATTTTTGGCCGCTTTTCAAGCCATATTTATTAACTAAGTGCTAGGGTGGAGGATGGTTTTCTTGCCAACAGGATTCATAGGACACAGCACTTGAAAACACATCAAGGAATGAACCATTTCTATGACAAGCACAATCACTGTTTGTAACTCCAACGGAGCTGGTGCTGTCAGCACTGACCACATAAACCACAGACCAACTGAAAAACTTCAGGCACCCAGGATTAAACACATTCTCCTAGTCTTTTTGAGGTGCTGGGGCTAATCCTCAGAGCCTTTTGAGTTTAGAGAAAATAGCAGCTGGTCAGACAGAGACCATATCCGACTTCACCCACCATTTTGGACACAGGGCTCTTCCTGGGGCGAACTCTCCACTCTGCTGTCACTGGAAAGGAACAGCCCATTCACCAGAGGGCCTGTCCCACTCCACACACCCTTTGCAAAACAACATTTCTGGGAAAAATCCAATGAACAATGAAACTAAAACGGGGAATCCACCAGGTTATTAACACATAGGCAGGTTTTATTTAGTTCCCACCTCACACACACACACACACACACACACACACACACACACACACACACACCCGCAGGTAGCTTCCAACTTCCAAAGTCAGAAATCCTCCTTCCCTCAGAGGCAGCCTGTGCCTGTGAGGTATAAAAGGTAGTTACAGGGTTCATGTAAGGTGACAAAGTTGGCACACGCTAAACACTTAGCATTATACAGCCACCCCTTAAGAGTGCTCCAAATCCATCAGTCATCGTGGAAAAATTAGACGCTTTGCTGGATTCCTGCCTCTCCTAACAGATCTTCTGAAAGTCCTAATGGACTCTGTAATTCAGCATTTGAGAATAGAGCTTCAGAGCAGCAAGATTGTCTCTGTAATACACTGTCAGGCAACTTGGAACAGGCAGAGAGGAACAAGTCAAAACAATCAGCGATTTCATTAAGGGGATAAGATTAATCTTGAATGATGCCCAAGTCTGACTCATATTGTCAAATATTCTATATGATTGCCATGAGCAGGCCATTCTCCCAATATGCTGAAACATCTGCACATTTCAGTGGGTTAAGCTTCCCCCTGCCCACTGCCCTCTAGCTGTTTTTGCTGTGGATTATGTAATTTAGTGAGTGATGCAATCAGAAGAATGTTTTCTACCTGTGCTTTGTGTATGATATTGTCTGATGATTATTGCAGCAGGCTCAAAATCTTGAATTTCGACACCCTAAATTGCTCTGTGACCTTGGGTCTGTTACTGCCCCTCTCCTGGCATCCTCTGTAAAATGGGAGGAGCAAATAGTCATGTCTCTGTCACCACTGGACTTGAATATAATTATAACTGCCATAAAGATCACTAATCAAGAGATTAGTGATCAAATGTCTGAAAAATGCACGTTAATATTCCTGGAAAGTGGGCATAATATAAATTTTTTTTTCTCTTTTTTCAAATTTGCTTTTGTGTTTAGCTATTAAAAAAACTATGTGTATAGAAAGGAATTCTGAGTATTACTTGATTTTCATCCAGTTACATGAAGAATATAAAGTAAGAGTTAGAAAGACCCAGGAGGTAGAAAATTGATTTCCTAGATGCAAAAATCTTACATTGTATCCTAAGGTATATTCCACTGGGATGAACAATTTAATGGTAAAAAAAAATTTAAAAAAATAAATAAAAGGAAAAGCATGCCATAAAAACCCTGGAAGAAAATGGATTATTTTTAGAATCTTGGAGACTTTCAGAAGAGGTCATGAAGCCCAGATGCCACAAAAGAAAACGCTGATGGATTTACTACAAAAAATTGTGACACTTCTTTGAGGAAAAAATAAAAGGTACATGAGAAGTCAATCTATCCAAGAAGAATTGGAAGCAGTATATTTATTTTATACATCAGAGAGCAGCAAGTGTCTTTACCATATGAAAAGATCTTTAAAAAATTGATATTAAGGGTCTGGGGATTGTAGAGACCCACCTTGCAGGCTCAGGCCCAAGTTTAATCCCAGGCATAGCTTCACATTCCAAGTGTAATCCCTGTAGCTCTGCCTTTGGGATTCCTGATGCATAACAAAGTATGTGAACCCTAGTACACAGCAACAAAGTACACACGAGTACTACAATTAAAGTGTGCAACCGCCAGTAAGTAACACATCTTAGGAGTGCTGGAACATCTCAGCTAAGTGTAAGTGATTTCCCCCACTACCTCGCACCCCATCACTGCAACAACAACAGCAAAGGGAAAGGAAAGGGGGAAGAGGGAAATCATAAAAGCAAAAATGAACAAATTAAAAAAGAAACAGACAAAACATGTCAGAAGGCCAATAGTGATACGGCAAGATGTTTTTCTATGCTTATAATTGAAGAAATATAAACTAAAATAATGTATCACTTGTATCACTTGTCTTCTTGTTGTTCATCGATTTGTTCAAGAGGGCACCAGTAACATCTCCATACTTCCTGTTGCAAACTAGTGTAGCCCAAGGGCATCTGCTGGCTCCAAGAACAAGAAGAGCCTCAAACTATTCCTTCAGGTCATGGGAATGAGGTCCATAATTGTTACCGGTATTTGGCATATCAAATATGACACAGATAGCTTGCCAGGCTCTGCCGTGCAGGTGGTAAACTCTTTGTAGTAGGCTCTCAGCTTGTGCATTTACTGATGAACCGCACGGCTGCTTTGCAATGGGGAGAATTGGCTTTTCTCTTGGGTGGAGCTCTGACGAGCTGTGGAGTCTGGATGTTGAAAATGGCGGCCCTCATGGTGTGGGGTTCCTCTGGCTTCTTGCGAGGCTCTATTGGGATGGTAGGCCAGGGCTAGAACTCGCCTTCCCTCCCGAGCGCCTCAGCTGAGCACAGGGAGAGCCGGTAGCAGCTCGGCCCCATGTGCTGTTATAAATTGATATATTATATCAATAGTATATCATATATTATATATCATATACCATATATTATATAACATATATCAAATAATGCAGTCATTTTTACATAGTAAAAAATGCAAAACCTCTGTGCTCAGGTTCCTACCTGCAGTGCTCAGGGTCAATGCAGAGCTGGGGAGAGAACCAAGGAATGTATTGCATGAGCGCAGTCCACTGAGCTATAACTGTCACCTTTCTAATAATTAAGACTGTAGAGAACCTTCCCTGAAGAATTTCTAAATGTTTAGAAATTGCTTATTAGCAATCTGCATACTAAAGGAGTGAAAATTGGGAACTGTAGTGACAGTACTTTGGGTAGGGTGCTTTCCTTGCACATGGTCAAGCCCAGTGTAATCCACAGCATAGTATATTATACCCCTAGCACCACCAAGATTCATCCTAGACCATACACCAGGAGTAAACCTTGAGCACAGTTGACTGTGGCCATAAATATACAAACAAATGAATTCAAAGTGATTTCCCTTCTATTTCCTATTTTGGTTTTTAGATAACAACCTTGGTGCTCAGGAGATCCTCCTACCTCTGTGCTCAGGTTTCTACCTGCAGTGCTCAGGGGTCAATGCAGAGCTGGGGATAGAACCAAGGAATGTTTTCATGAGCGCAGTCCACTGAGCTATATCTGTCACCTTTCCAATAATTAAGACTGTAGAGAACCTTCCTGAAGTATATAGGCTATTCACTTTAACCTTGTCTGTCATAACAGAAATTGGGAATAGTCCACTAGTGCAAGTACTCTAGTGAATGTGTGTATACAGACAGTATAGGTTGTCTAAGATAAGTTCTGAAGAACTTCCAGAACGTAAGAATGGTAAAAATAAATAAATAAATAAATAAATAAATAAATAAATAAATAAATAAATAAATAATAGTAAACATCTATTTTAGTTAAAAAGGATCAACAGGGTCAAAGTGATCCTGGAACTCCAAGCACAGAACCAGGAATAATCAATCCCTGAGCATTTGGACACCCAGGTGTGATCCAAATAGCCAAAACAAAACAAAATACTGTCCCTGAGTATGAGATGGGGCTGGGGGGTAGGTGGGGGTCTCATACTCAGTGGGTAGGGTATTTCCCTTGCACACGGCCAATCCGGCACTCCATACGGTTCCCTGAAAACCACCAAAAGTAATTCCTGAGTGCAGAGTTAGGAGTAAACCCTGAGCATTGCTGGGTGTGGACCCAAAACAAACAAAAAGATGTATGGGGCCAAGAGACAGTACAGCATCAGGGTGCATTCTTAACATGGGCCAGCTTTAATTTCTAGCATATGGCCCTTCAGGGCATTTCTGGGTGCAGCCCTAGAGACCTCTTAGCACTGCCAGAGAGGCCCAGATAGCCTAAAAACTGAAGGGACCAAGCAGCACCGCAACCTGGGGACTTGGAGCTGAACAAAAGGCCCATACAGCTGAGACCCTTCTGAGCATCAGTGAGACTCCCAGACCTCTTGAGCACCATTTGGGAGCACTCCATCCCAAATAAAGAATCTGTAATATTTTGACACATATGTATGTGTGTTGCGTAAATGGACCTCCTGTTATATCAGAATCTTGGGTGAGCTTCCAACATTAATAATAGAAACGGACATGATCTCACACAATTTAAACAGTGTACATGTTCTAGTCAGGACTGACTCAAACACTAAGAGCAATACTGTGAACCCCTAGCCAGTTTTACCTACCTACCTACCACCTAGAGACATAGATCATTAACAACTTGGCACTGTGGAGTGGGGTCCTCTCCTGCTCAGAGCCCAGTCAGAGAAGCCCCTGCAGGGGCAGCAGCAGCAGAGTCTAGCCCAAATGCAGGACAGTGGGGGCACAGCAATAAGGTGGAGGACAGGGAAGCAGCATTGCTAGGTTCTTCTTTCTCCCCGCAGGTGTCTGAACCACAGTTAGGTCCAAGCTTGGAGAAGGAGAGATTTAAACCAGATGTGAAAGAGAACTTTTTGAGATAAAGAACCTACCATAAAGGCAGGCTAAGGGAGAGGGGAGGAAATTGGGGGACATTGGTGGAGGGAAATGGGCACTGGTGGAGGGATGGGTGCTAGAACACTGTATGACCGAAACCCAATCATGAACATCTTTGTAATTGTATATCTCACGGTGGTATAATAAAATATTTAAACTTTTTTTTAAAGAGAACTTTTTTATTTCAATCAGTTGAAACTTTGATGGATATTTGGAGGAAATATTGGTCCATACTCAGAGGTGTTCAGGCCTTACTCCTGGCACTGTATTCAAGGATCACATTTGAGGGAGCTTGGTGCTCGGGAAACCATATGCAATGCTGGGATGAAACCAGGGCTGGCTGCATTGGTGTTTTAGTCACTGTAATATCTCTCTGGTCCTCAAATGCATTTTTATTTGTTTGTTTGTTTGAGCCACACCCAGTGGATCTTGGGGCTTACTCCTGGCTCTGTGCTCAGGGATCACTCCTAGGTATGTTTAGGGAACTATATGGAGTGCCAGAGATAGAAATGGGTTGGCCGCATGCAAGGCAAAATGCCCTTACTAATGTACTCTCTCCAGCACTCAAATACATTTTAAAGTGAAAGATAGTTTTTAATGTCTAGAACCTGTTGGGAAAACATAGAGGATCTGCCCAGACCTTCTCTAAGAACTCTTCTGGCAGATCAGCAGAGTAGTTTGAAGGATTTTAGTGAGATGAAAAATAAAGCTACTTTTCTGATTTCACCCCCACTTAGTCTAACCCATTGGATTTACCAGTTATACATGCATTAAATGTCCTTAAGAAGATAAATGAGAAACTCTTTACTGTGCTTACTCAAGGTGTGGGATTAGTGTGTCCCACAGGCAGAAGACTATTTATTTTGTATTCATCTCTACTTTTGCATCTTTTGCAAAAAAAAAGCAAAGAAAGCTAAAAGTGAAGGGGTTTGTTCCTTTGTTTGGTGTAGAGCTAATTCAAGTTTGCATTCAGATGAATTGAAGAAACTCTTTTCCCTAGGGCATTTTTATCTTTCTTAGAATCCTCTTCCTCACCTTTCACACAGTTAACTACCACATACTTGGCCTAATCAGTGAGAACTGGGTGGAGTTCCCTGGCCACCTAGTTGGCCCCATAGGCATCAGAACCTGGCATCTCTCCATCCAAGTATTCTGAGAGAATAAATAGCACTAAGAGGGAAGCTCCAGGCAGTCCTGTAGAATTAGGAGCATCTCAGCCTGAAGGTGCCCTTCCTTAAGCCTATCTGGGCCCCTGACAGGTAAATCTATCAGAGTTCCCAATAAGAATAAAATCAAGTCTAGAGGGTTCTATACCTTTCACCAATGCTTATTCACCCACCCATGTTTCATACAATGCATTCTGACACCTGTTCCTATGATTACTTATTCTATCAGATGAGAAGTAGAAAACAAATCACGGACAATCCCAAGGAAAGAGTAATTTCTCTCCATGGCCTTTTCCTAAGGATTCTGTTGCTGATACAGTACTGGTCCTTTCATGTCACCACTGGCACATGTTTTATACCCTGCTCCTTATCTTCCCTATGATAGGGTTGTTTCTTGCCTTCAGATTATAATCTGAGAGCAGTTGTCTCATCCAATGGCTCTATCAAAGAGAGAAGAAGAAATCCTTGCGAAGACCATCTTCCAAGACAAGGCCACACTTAAGGACCTCATACCTTTTAACAACAGCAAAAACCTGAGCCTGTCTGCATGTGCAAATCTGTCTTTCCTTTCCACAGAGGAAAAATTTCTATGCCTCATAATATTTCTAGGAACTATGATTAGAGAGTTATATCCTCCAGGGAGAAGTCATCTGTTCTTACAGGGACAGCTGAGGACATAATAAAGAATATCAGAAGCAGAGGCCACCCATTCCCATCATTGTGGCTGCCTTTTTAAAGCCTTGCTTACTAGATGGCTAGGGCTTAGTGACATAAAAGCACCACTCCAGAGTACCGGATATATATGAATTCTTTCCAGAAACTATCATTCAATCCTGTGTTTGACTGTCATAAATTCAAAACGAAAGTGCTTCATTTTGGATTTTTGTTTGTTTTGATTTTTGGTGGTGGTGGGGGAGAAGGGGGTTTCACATCCAACTTTGCTCAGGCTTACTCCTGGCTCTAAGCTCAGGGATCAATCCTGGTGGATGTAGAGTCATCTAGGGTGACAGGGATTGAAACTGAGCCATCCACTTGCAAAGTCCTGCTCACTGCATTCTTTCCAGCCCAGGTGCTTCCATTTTCGCCCAGCTTGTCAGTCAGGTTGCATGGGTAGCCGTTGCTTTCCAAACTTCTCAGTGCTGCCCCCAAGCATAGGAAGAAAAAAAAAGCAGAAAATTGGCCATGGAAGACAAAGACCAGTGAATAAATCTGGGGGGCATGTTTAGAAGGAAGAAGGGGTTCAAAGGCAAAGATCAGGACAAACTTAATCACTTAGTCTTGTTTGACTATGCAACACATGACAATCTGTAAGGAAGTCTCTGAAGACAAGCAATTTGCCCTGGCAGTTGAGTTTGAGACACTAGAAATTGACCAACGCAGCATTTCAGAAACAACCTGGTTAACTGTATCACTGTCTTCCCGTTCATCATCGATTTGCTTGAGCGGGCCCCAGTAACATCTCCATGTCCTGTCTCATGCTAGTAGAGCCCAAGGCATCTGCTTGCTCCAGGAACATAAAGAGTCCTTAACCTCTTTTTAAGGTTAAAGTGTCCTTAACCTGGTTAAGGACACACAAAACTCTGGGCTTCAGAACATAAAGCTCAAAAACTTTACACCAGTAAAACCAAAGGCAGAGAAGTCCCAATGGCTGATGAAGAGGACTGAATGGGTCTTGCGAAATGAACATTCTTTCTTTTTTGCTTTTTGCTTTTTGTGTCGCACTCTGCGATGCTCAGGGGTTACTCTTGGCTTTGCACTCAGGAATTACTCCTGGCGGTGCTCGGGGGGACCATATGGGATGCTGGGGATCGAACCCAGGTCATCTGTTGCAAATGCCCTTCTCACTGTGATATTGGTCCAGCCCTGCCAACTTTACATTCTGAAAAAAATAAAGCATTATTAAATCAGAAAAGAAATCTATGTCAACGTGAGAATCAAGGACAAGGAGGATCAGACATGACAACACCTGGTCATGAGCAGGTCAAGAAAGAGGTAAACACTAGGAATCAGGTCTTGGTCAGCATAATCCAGACCCATGGTCATATGCCCATGACAGGAACCTTAGTAAATATAAGACAGCAAAAGAGTAAAAGACGAAGGGTGTAGGAAAGACTTTGCCTGATAATCAGGGGAAGAGGGGGAGGAGGAGGAGGAGGAGAAGGAGGAGGAGGAGGAGGAGGTGGTGGAGGAGAAAGAGGAGGAGGAAGTGCAAGAGAAAAAAGGAAGCAGAGGGAGAAGAGGAGGAGGAGGAGGAGGAGGAGAAGGAGGAGGAGGAGGAGGTGGTGGAGGAGAAAGAGGAGGAGGAAGTGCAAGAGAAAAAAAGGAAGCAGAGGGAGAAGAGGAGGAGGAGGAGGAGGAGGAAGAGGAGGAGAGGAGGAAGAAGAGGAGGAGGAGGAAGTGCAAGAGGAGAAGGAAGGAAGCAGAGGGAGAAGAGGAGGAGGAGGAGGAGGAGGAAGAAGAGGAGGAGGAGGAAGTGCAAGAGGAGAAGGAAGGAAGCAGAGGGAGAGGAGAGAGGAGGAGGAGGAGGAGGAGGAGGAGAAGGAGGAGGAGAGGAGGAGAAAGTCGAAGCAACTTCTATTTAGTATTTGAAAACCTCTCCTTCCTTCAGTGTAGTCTTACTCAACCCAAGGACCTCGATCTGCTGGGTCATGTCATAGATTCCCCTTCCCCGCCCCAGCCATGCTAGGGAGGTGGCTAATAGGATAATTAAGGTGGATTTTGGAATTTGAGTATGAAGACAAAGGCAGATCCTAACATAGCTCTCTCTGGCTAGGATCATCATAGCGGAGCTGCTGGGAAAGGAAGTTGCACAAGGCTACAATATAACAATTAATTAACAATGCAAAAGAACAGACTCTGAAAGGTAAGGACAGGAAGCACTCCATAAGCCTATAAATTATTCCTGTTTATTGAGTGCTAAAAGCACAAGTTCCAGACATATATAAATAATATATTTGTATAAATAATTTAAAACACAAGGAAAATCACATAAGCAGGAACCCAGTCTAAATTTAGTAAGTCCGTGGCTTTAAGAAGCCCTGTAAACTATGCTTCTCACAAAGCCTCATCACCTCTTGCAGGAGAAAAATCAAGATGAAAATATTTCACTGTATCCTATGGGTCTGACTGACGACCACAGCATTTCTTTTCTTTGGCTTCTAGGTTCCACAAGTACAAAATAAAAAGAAAAAGGAAAAAAAATAGTGGGGTGGGTGGGGTGGCAGGGAGTGTTGAATAAATGAGTTTTAAAATTCCTCCTAGCTCTGACATCATATTATCTCCTGAAAAATTAGCTGAATCTCATTAATTAGGATCCTGTTCATACTTCTATTTCAGGACATAACTTGTCTGAGGCTGGATTTTCAATTGCTATTGCAAAATTCCCTAGGTAAATCTCAGAGCATCCCAAACATTTCTATTTTCCAATTCATCTCTGAGTTCTAATTGTCCCATTTGTGACTTGACCTATGCTGAAGCAGCAATTCACCAGGAACATTGGTTGTCTTGGTTTAGTATCACGGAAACTAACATATTACTATCTCTGTGCAAAAGAGCATATTGTAACTGCAAACTTATTGCATGAATTGGCTAATTGTTTCTCCCTCATTGGGACATTAGCCTTCTTGTCTGTTTCCTCCAGAGAAAAGCTTTATGCTATGCCAAAAGCTCTGGTGTAAATTAAATAAACGGGCTTCATTTTCCAAGTTAATGCAAAATGCTGAAGGATCCTACTCTTCTTTCCTCCAGCCTGGTTATAGTTGATTCCAGGGACAAGTCATGAAACAACTACCATTAGCCCTGGTTCAGGAGAAAAGGGAAAGTTGGGTACACTAAGAATTTGCCCTGGTTCCTTCCCCTGTGACTCTGTTTTGACTCAGTCTCAATTTAAATCAGAACAAATATCACATATCACATAGAAACCATATGACAGGCACATATTTTATAACAAGTTGGCAAATTAGTGATTATTTATATTATTAAATCTAGTACTTTGTTAGTTTCTATATATATTTATAGATAGAGATGGTATAGATTTAAGAGATGGTAAAAGATAATAGATCTATATTATTAGATAGACTTTGAGCCTCAACATTTAAATAACCTTTCTAAGGCCACATAAGAGATAGAAATAAGACTGAAACTCAGGCCTCATCTCATTCCAGTATTCTCACCCTACTTCTGAGATTCTGGTCAAGCAACACGGCACATTGGTTTATTCTGTCAGTCCTAGACACAGACTACCTGGATTTGAATTGTTTTTCATCTGGGGGATATGAAGTTTTGGGTTTTGAATGCAGGACCTCATATTGCAAAACATGCTGAGCTGTATCTCCACCCTTGGGCTCAAAGTCTTGATCTAGAATGCACAAGCCTGGATCTAGGAGCTTTGAGCTCTTGTACAGATTTCTTGGCTTCTTTAGAATTTCTGTTTCTCTGTATAATTACAGTGCTTAACTGCATAAGGTTGTGATAAAATATTGCATTAAAAATAATAGTACAAATACATGTGCTTTGAATATTACCAAAATATATATAATATATAAATATATATAGAATATATATTAAAAATACCTCCCCAAACCCGATCCATATGTGTGTATATATGTATATATATTTGTATATGTATATATATGTATATATATACACACACATATATATTTGATGGGGTAGGAAGATTCGTTTTTTTTAATTGAACCAAAGAATATATTTTGTAGCAAAAGGACCACATAAAAGGTAATGGAGAGATAGTTCAGCAGGAAGGACACTTACCTTGCACATGGCTGTCCTGGATTCAAACACTGGTATCCCATATGGTCCCCCAAGTACCACTAGGAGTAATTCCTGAGCACAGAGCCACGGGTAACCCCTGAGCATTGCCAGGTGTGGCCCCAAACCATTAAAAAGACTACATAAAGTATGTGTATGTGTGTGTGAGAGAGAGAAAAACAGAGAAACAGAGAGAGAGAAAGGGAGAAACAGAGAGAGAAACAGAAACATAGACAGATACCATTTCTATTGTAAAATTCCAATACTATGGTATTATCTGTTAAATTTCTAGAGAAGCATCAATTTTCCTTATAGCACCTCCATCTTATAATGGATAAATATAGACAGTGAGCAGCAACAGTTTATACCCAAGGTCTTTAATTTAGAGAAAAAAATTAATGTTCATAATTAAGTTAATTTTCTGTTGTAGATTTCAAGGAGACATACAAGATCCATACAACATGAATAAGACTGGTCTCTGGTCACTTCCTAAATCACACAGGTCACAAGTGTTTTAGGCATTAGGTGTAATCTACCCTGGATAGAAAGCTAGGGAAAGCTCTCTGATCCCAGTTCCATAACATGAAATAGTCTCCTCCCTTTGAGAAGCATGTCAGTACCCCTTGAACAGATAGTGGGCTATGTGAGAAAGAAGGACCACAGTGCCTTCATACCGAGTGTTCTATTTTCCTAGAAATGCTCATCCCTGCCATAGTCACATAGCCACACACCTCCATTAAGTCTTTGCCTATATATTACCTCTCTAATAAGGTCTTCTAACCACTCCACCTAAAGTTATACCACTCGGCATTCCTGATTCCCTTTAGCCTACTATACTGCTTTATTTTTCTTTTATTTAATCATTAGACTTATTGTCAACTCACACTGACATAAATTCCTTAAGGGAAGACAAATGTGTTCATTTTACTTATTTATGGGTTTTGTTTTGAAAAGGGCATACTCAGCAGTGCTCAGGACATAGCTGCGCTCAGAACTGAGTGCAAATTCCTGGCTCTGCACTCAGATATCACTCCTAAGAGGCTTGGGAGATGACATGGTATGCTGGAGATCGCGCCCAGGTCAGCCATATGCAAGGCAAGTGACCTACCCTCTGTATTATATCTCAGGTCCTATTTTGTTCATTTAACAAATAATTAAAGACCTTTGAATGTATTTTAGGTGCTCAATAAATATTTACTGAATGATACTTTTGCATCTGATATTGACAACAGTATTATGATTCCTGTAGAGAACAGACATTTCCCAATTCAGACAGGAATACAGTCAGTAAAACACAATCATCTTTATCTCCAAAAGGTGAACCATTACAGAACTACAATTCCTTTGGGAAGGGAGAAGAATGAAAGATAACATTTATTGCATACATTCCTTGGGGTGGGGGAACCTGACCTAGTGATTCAGAAAAAAAATTCTTTCTTTCTTTCTTTCTTTCTTTCTTTCTTTCTTTCTTTCTTTCTTTCTTTCTTTCTTTCTTTCTTTCTTTCTTTCTTTCTTTCTTTCTTTCTTTCTTTCTTTCTTTCTTTCTTTCTTTCTTTCTTTCTTTCTTTCTTTCTTTCTTTCTTTCTTTCTTTCTTTCTTTCTCTCTCTCTCTCTCTCTCTCTCTCTCTCTCTCTCTCTTTCTTTCTTTCTTTCTTTCTGTCTTTCCCTCCCTCCTTCTCTCCCTCCCTTCCTCCCTTCCTTCCTTCTTTCTTTCCTTTATTCTTCCTCACTCCCTCCCTCCCTCTTTCCCTCCCTCCCTCCCTCCCTCCCTCCCTCCCTTCCTTCCTTCCTTCCTTCCTCATTCCCCTCCCTTCTTTCTCTCTTTCTTTCTGGCGGGAGGCCACTTCCAGTGGTGCTCAAGGCTTATTCTTGGCTCTACACTCAGGAATCACTCCTAGAAGTACTCGGGAGTGCTATGGGACGCCAGAGATTGACCCTGAGCTAGTCACAAACAAAGCAAACCCCTTACCTACTATACTATTTCTCTGGCTCCCTCCTCCCTTCTTTTCATGGTTGTTAGTTCAATGACCTACAGTCACACAAATGGTGCATTTCTCATCCACTCAGTCATGTTGCTCACTAGGGTTGCACACCTTTTGTTGTGATGTTTTAGCACATTCTAGTTGTAGTTCTCATTGGACTCTCTGGCATACTTACACACATGCTTACACACCAGTGATTGCACTTCCAGACATGTTCTTGTGTCAGAGCTACAATCCCCACTGAGCACTTTATTCACAAACACATTTGGCTGCAATGCAGTTAGAAATTGCCTATAGAGATGCCAGGCACAAATGGCAGAGACTTTGGGACCACACTCAGTAATTGAGCAGCGCCAGAGATTGTGGGAGGCAGACACTCAGCCACTGAGCTATCCTCTGAACACCAAAGGTCTGTTCCTGAGAAAGAGAGAGAAAGAGAAACAGAGAAAAGAGATAAAGAACCTGCCATAGAGGCAGGCTAGGGGAGGGGGAGGGAATCAGGGACATTGGTGGTGGGAAATGGGCACTGGTGGAGGGATATATATATATATATATATTTAATAAAATATATTAAAAAACAAAGGTCTGTTTGTCAGGTACCAGTCCAACTAATCACTGTATCACTGTCTTCCCGTTCATCTTCGATTTGCTCGAGCAGGCACCAGTAACATCTCCATATGACCTGTCTCATGCAAGTAGAGCCCAAGGGCACCTGCTTGCTCCAGGAACATAAAGAGCCTCAAACCATTCCATCAGGCCATGGGGATGAGGTCTATAGACCTGTCCAACTAAATCATACACATTCATCGCCTCCAATTCTTTCCCCCAAGAAACATCTCTGCACTTTGTGGTGCTGCAGTTGAAATATTCTACAAGTGCATCTGTCCTCAATGACAACACAATTCCTTTTTTTAATTTAATATTTTATTATAACACCATGAGATATGCAATTACAAAGATGTTCATATTTGGATTATGGTCATACAGTGTTCCAGCACCCATCCCTCCACCAGTGCCCATTTCCCGCCACCAATGTCCCCCGATTCCCTCCCTCTCCCCTAGCTTGCCTCTATGGCAGGTTTATTATCTCTTTCTCTCTTCCTTCTCTTACACATTGTGGATTGCAATACATACATTTAGAGGTTATCATGGGCAACACAATTCTTAAAGCTTGTTTAATGAGCACTTTCAATCTGCCTCACACAGACCCCTAGAATTCCATGTGAAGTGCAATAGTACTGTTTCATACCAAGAATACACCAAGGACATTGTGAAATAGTTCCTCCACTACCCCAAATATTTTAAGTTTATGTGGCATTATTTTACAGTCTAGCACCTTTCTCTCTTACTGACCCCAAATTATTCACCCTTATCCTTTAGTACTGAACCAGAGACTCTCAGACATGGGGCAGAGCTGCTACTTGCTCTCCCTGTGCCCAGCTACTAGTGAGGCGCCCGGGAGGCACGGCGGGTTCTAGCCCTGGCCTGCCATCCCAGCTGAGCCTCACAACAAGCCAGACCACCCTCCCCTACTCCATGGGGCCCGCCATTTTCCACATCCAGACTTCCCTCTCGTCACAACTCCACCCAGCAGACCAGACTATCACAGCCCGGATCATCGACAGCCACCCTGCAACAGTTTTTTTTTCAATCCGGCCCAGGTATGCTGAACCAGAGACTCTCAGACATGGGGCAGAGCTGCTACTTGCTCTCCCTGTGCCCAGCTGCTCGTGGAGGCGCCTGGGAGGCATGGCGGGTTCTAGGTCTGGCCTGCCATCCCAGCTGAGCCTCACAACAAGCCAGACCACCCTCGCCTACTCCATGGGGGCCGCCATTTTCCACATCCGGACTTCCCTCTCGTCACAACTCCACCCAGCAGTCCAGACTATCACAGCCCGGCTCCCAGGCGGCCGCTAGCAGTTTATCAATAAATGCTTTATTTAGAGGTAACTACAACAGTATGCCACCTGCACGGCAAGCCTGGCAAACTGCTCATGTAGTATTTGATATGCTAAATACCAGTAACATTTATATTAGGTCATTCCCGTGACCTAATATAATTGTTTGAGGCTCTTTATGTTCCTGGAGTGGGCAGACGCCTTTGGGTTCTACTAGCATGAGACGGGACATATGGAGATATTACTGGTGCCCGCTCTAGCAAATAGATGATTAACGGGAAGATAGTGATAGTGATAGTGATCCTTTAGTACAGCAGCAGTTCCAGTTAGCAACAATTAATGGTCGTGCCTCTGGGTAAGGAGAAGAATGAGGAGGAAAAATCAATTTTATTATAACCAGCATAATTTTCACCCTTATTCACCCCTCTCTAGTTTTTTTATGCACCCATTCCCTACAGTGGAATATTTTTTAAATGGTAAAAAGCACAAGGACTGAAGATTTGTCCATAAAACTGAGTTTACCTCTTTGAAGGGTGGATGGGAAAGGTCCTTTAGATACTGGTGGAGAGGCACTGTAGTGATGGGTGATGCTGGAACAATGTCTGTATAAAAACGGGTAATTAACAGTATTATAGTGATACTTCAATTAAGATGGTAAAGAAAATTCAAATGGAATAGCTGAATAATTTAAAATAAGGACAACTCAGGGCTGCAGAGCTAATACAGGGTATTAGATGCTTGACTTACCTTGCATTTGGCCTTAGTTCAATCCCTGGTGCCACATGTGATCTCTAAGCATTGCCAAGGGTCTCACCTGAGCACAAAGTGCCTGAATACTTCTAGATGTGTTCCAAAAAGCTAAAATAAATAAATAAAATAGGATAGTATAGTATAAGAGATAGAATAGTATATAAGGTGCTTGCTTTGTACATAGCTGAGCCAGGTTCGATCACCAGCGTTTCATATGGTCCCCTAAATTTCACCAGAAGTGATTCCTGAGCACAGAGCCAGGAGTAACCTCTGACCATCACCAGGTGTGGTCCCAAAACAAACAAATAAACAAACAGTTATAAATAAAGTGGCTGGAGAGATTGTGCAGGAGGTAAGGTGCCTGACTTCAATGTGGCCAACCCAATTTTGATACCTGGAACCACATATGGTTCCTGGAGCATCACCAAGGGTCACTCCTGAGCACAGGTCCAGCAATATTCCCACATTGGGTATGGCCCAAAATTCCCCCAAATGAGAAATGTCATTGGCATGAGAAAAAAAAAACTATGAAAATAAGCACAATATTCCCTTACTATGAACATCTAAAATTACTGAAAATACCTGGAAATACTGAGTGACTGTGAAAAATATGGACCTTTTCCTTTGTTGATTTGCAGAATCCCTTGTCGAATGGCATATTACAAGGAAAAAATAATTGTTGAAATCTCATGCAAAAGCATCTGTTTTAAATGTATGATAAACAATATTTAAAAAGAAGGAAATCTCAAAAAAATGAAACAAAACAAAAATGTTCTGCTCCTATAAGACCATCGAATCCCTGCTGGCCATCATCTCTGTGATCTCCTGATCTATGACTTCTTTGTGCCTGGCTCCACACTCTGACTGCAACTGTCACTGAGTCACACAGCTTGCTCTAGGCATAGAGCCAATTTGATTACAACAACTGCTTGTGTGACAGAGAAAGGTGGTTTTCAGGGCCCGAGAAAATGGCTCACCCAAGCTTCTGACTCTGGGGCATAAATTTTGCCCATCATTCACAAAATGGAAAATAAATATCCGACAAACCTAGTTTACCAACAACCAGGAACATACAAATGGACAGAGAGTTCTGAAATCAGGACCCAGTGAGAATGGTCAGGTTTTTCACACCCTAGCAGACATGAACATAATCTCTTTCTTCAAAAACATAGTTTCCACAAACCAAATACATTTGCAAACCTATTCCTGCCCCCAACCCCAGAGATACAATTGTGGTTTGCTCATTTTTAACTCCCCAAAGCCTAGCACACGTTATGTGCATAAAAATAATTTCTTTAACTGAAGTAGAATGATAATAGCAAGCCCCTTCGAGGCAGAGCTATCTATTAGGTAGCTTCATCCTCCCCCAAAAGCTATAAATTGGCCTAGGGATGGTGCTGAGTGGGAGCTAAGTACTTTCTCAGTCTTTAAAATTATATTGAATTGTTCAGTTTTAAATCTAGTGTGTTTTCTTTTGATTTCAGTTTCAAAGAAACCAAACTGCTTTTTTTAAAAACAACATTCTATGGTAGTCTATGAACTGTAGTAAGACATTCAAAAATTCTTTGTATAGGGCCAGAGAGATAGCATAGCGGGTAGGGCATTTGCCTTGCACGCGCCCGACCCGGTTCGATCCCCGGCATCCCATATGGTCCCCTGAGCACCACGTAATTCCTGAGTGAAATGCCAGGAGTAACCCCTGAGCATTGCCGGGTGTGACCCAAAAAAGCAAACAAAAAAAATTCTTTGTATAAATATGTGCTAACCACTAAGCAGTTCACCTCACAACTTATATCCACATTTCTTTTCACTTTCCAGTTACATCTAAAATATGACCAAAGATCACAACTATTCCACCCTCTGGGATAAAAGGAAGTCTTTGATGATTATATTTCTTCCCGGTATTGTATTTTTGTTTCACCCATACAGTTTACCTAACAAACTCTTATTCAACTGAATTCATAGTTAGATGCTTATGGGAGTCTTAAAAAATCCACTGAAACTATACCCTGATGCTATTGCTTTACATGTATCATCTCAAGCAAACAAGCCTGAGGACCATTGTTCTTACTCCCATTTCACAAATAAAACTAGAAAAAAATCAAGTAATTCCCCAAAGTTACTTATCTAATACCCTGAAAGATGAAGTTCAGCGCTGGGCTCTTCTGACCCCATTGCCCAGCTGTTTCATATTCATGAACAGAGGCAGAACCAAAGAAGACGCACTTCCTTATTCAACCAGCAAGCTGATGGTAAACAAGATACACTTGCGTGAAACAACTCAAATGACTCCAAGGAAATCCAAAAGGAAACATAAGATGGCCTGGGCAGTGGGTGACTTTCTAGCAAGATAATGTGTAAAACTATATATGGAAGTGGAGTAGAACTTGGGAAAGGAAATTCCAGGCCACAAAAACCTGTAACTTTGAGTAATTCCACACCTCCTCTTCCTAGAATATTTATTTCATTTCCTTGCTTAGCCAGCTTTTTGTGTGTTTATGTTTGAATCTGGGTGTTCTTGGACACTGTTTTACATACATTTCTGGTCACTGAAGAAACTTCACTTTCTTCTCTAACTTCTTCTCTAACTGAAGGTTTTCCAAAACTGTTCTAAGAAATTTAAGGAGAGGGCCTGGGCAATGGCTTGAGGACTAGTGCATATACTTTGTATGCAGGAACCCCTGGTTTGATTCCCAGCACCGTATGGTCCCCTGAATGATGTATAGAGTGACTCATGAGCACTGCTGCAAGTGGCCTAGAACCAAAAAGAAAAAGAAACATTTGATATAGAAGAAATCACTGTTTAGAAATATAATATTTTATAGCTATAGCTATTTGTTTTTGTTTTACAGTCCTCAGGAAAACTACTCAGAGATTTGTCTTCAATTTAGTTCATTTGAAGTCTCAAGTTTCTTTGTCTTTGGGGGTGAGGATGGGTGGCAGCAAAGTTTTCTCTGTACCTATTGGACATATCTGTATGAGGGCATCATGAAAGTGGTATTATCATCTCACATAGAACAGAGGTTAGAGAAAATAAAATATTTCCAAGGGTCCTTAGAGACAGAGATATATCATTTCTAACCAGGATCATTCTTTCCTATTTTCACTTTGCCTCATTCAGAATTCTCCCTCTTCTGAAGAATTTCCTTCCATCACCAAGTCCTTTTCATGTCCTTTCCACCCAGTAGTTGATTCTACTGTAGTTGAAGTCTCCAGTAGTTGAAGCACAAGTCAGTTCAGAGGGTGGTGGACTTAAGATTAGGACTTTGCAGTTACAAAATGCTTATAGAGTCAAATCTATATGCTGTGTGTCTGTAACTGTGTGACCTTGGGTTGTTTGGGTTTGGTTTTGTTGTCGCATACAGTGGTGCTCAAGACTTACTCCTAGCCCCTGCACTCTGAATCTCAGGATTCATACACTACTGGCAGGCAGGGCTCAGAGACCATATGGTACTGGGGATCAAACCCAGGTCAGTCACATACTAGGTAATCACCCAATCTACGGTACTATCTTTCCAGTTCCATTTATTTTTCTGGTGACTGTGACCTTGAGTGACTGCCTTCAACTTCCTGGGTGAGATCTCGTTCTCTATCAGTTGAAGCTATCAACTTTATGGCAAGAACTAAACACGTTGATACCAGGGTAAAATTATCAGTACAGCACCTGACACAGGAGAACACGACATGACTATGAGTTGCTGTTATTAGGAAAGTCATTGCATGGGAAGGAATAAGAAATAAGGACTTTAGCACTCTAAAACACAACATATAACCAGTCACTGAATCATTCTGTCAGCAACATGGTTTGGGATAATAATAAGCAACCCCGGGGAATAAAGAAAATAATGATATTAGGATTTCTAATGTTGATCTGCTGTATCAGTCTTTGAAGTAAAGATTCATCTGAGAGGGGAATAAAATGCAGTTAAAGATCAGCTGAAGCATATCTTACATTTTTTTCCTTTGGTTTTTGACTGTGCACAGGCTCTTTTTTATTTAAACACTGTGATTTACAAAGTTTTTTACAATACAGTTGTTAGAAAGATTCATCACTCAACACCAATCCTACCACCAGCGTGTTCCCACCAATAAAGACCCTCATTTTCCACCCCCTTACCCATGCCTGTTCCCTTAACAGGCACTAATTATATCGATCATTATAGCCCATATAGAGCAATGGTATTGATAAGGTCATGACTTTGTTTTCTGGTTTGTTATAGGCGAATCTGGTTGATTTCTGTTCTTGCATTCACTTTCTGAGTTTCTAGAACATAGTGGGTTTCTACTAGTAAGCCCCAAACCCTCTACCACTGCACCATGGACAACATGTATTTCAAATTTTTCTCAACCTCTGTTTGAGCTTGTCCTAAGCATACACTGAATGATCTATTCTATATTGCTTATTGGCGCTAGTTCTCTAAATACGGTCGATGAATATATTCTTAGACGAAAAGTCAATAGAAATTATTAAATCTCAACTGGATCTTTTGTGCCATTTGGGCCCACTGTATAAGAAATTATATGGGGCCAGAGTGATAGCCCAGTGGGTAGGGCGTTTGCACTTGCGGCCCGCCCATGCCGGCCGGGTTCGATCCCGGCATCCCATATGGTTCCCGGAGCACCGCCGGAGGGTGATTCCTGAGTGCAGAGCCAGGAGAAACCCCTGAGCATTGCTGGGTGTGACCCCCCCAAAAAAAAAAAAAAAAAAAAAGAAATTATCGATGTTCCCACAGACAAGACATTGTGCCCTCACACTTGTGATTATATGCCCCAAATTTAATTCTATAAAATGTGGTGTGATACATGGTACATTGTTGGAGGACAGGTTTAGCTATTCTGGGAGTTTTGTTGTTTTGCCCACTCCCAGCTTAATCTATTTAAGTCAAGGTTCATTCTAATGAGACCTCTCTCTTCTATGTAAACACTGCTAGAGGGTGTGGCAGTTACAGAAGTCACCTTGATTAAGTAACTTCTGACTTGTACATCTACTAAGACTTCTATGTTTTCTAGATTGGGCACAGCTCCTCTTTATACCCACTGCACCCAGCATGGGACAGTTAGAATTTACCAGGAGACTACCACCCTGGCTACGCTTGAGACTATAGGAAGGATCATACTAGTTTGCTCTAAGCAGGCAAGTGTGACCCTTTCAGTACACGAGAACAAGATACTCAGAATCACCCTGGTGCAGATAATAATAAGGACCTTGTGGGTACCATCTAGATTACATGAAGCTCATGAAATTAAGATGTATTACTTTATACCAGCCCCTCTCTCCAGTGTTTTTCTTTTTTTTTTTTTTTTTTTGATTTTTTGGGTCACACCCGGCGACGCTCAGGGGTTACTCCTGGCTTTGCACTCAGGAATTACTCCTGGCAGTGCTCGGGGGACCATATGGGATGCCGGGATCGAACCCAGGCCGGCACAGGCCGGGCGCAGGCAAGGCAAACACCCTACCCGCTGGGCTATCGCTGCAGCCCCTCTCTCCAGTGTTTTACATAAGAGATAATCTTGGTAGAAAGGATTAGACCTTGGCATAACCTTTGTTTATACCTGCAATAGGGTGTGGCACTACACTCTGTTTAGAGTTCTTTGTTGACATGACCCTCCCGAATAGATTACTTTGGTGTATATAAGGGGCTGACTTGAGGCCCCTTCACTTTTCACCTTTTGGGCCTTTTAGCTTTCGGCTTTTTGGCTTATCAGCCTTGTGCTTTTGGCTTTTGGCTTTTTGCTCTTTGGCCTTTTGCTCCTTCTTCTGGGTAGGACTCAGCTCAGGTGAGATCCTCTCTCTTTGGTGGGAGACTTAGGCTCTTTTTGTATGGTCTAAGTTGGGACCAGAGCTAAAGTTTGTTTATTATATTGGAGTGCTGTGGAAGAGCTTTTGTACTATTAAAAGCCTTTTTTGGAACTGCACCCGGACTCGTGAGTTTTCATCTGTTCTCCCGGCTTCCTTTGAAGGTAGAAGAGAACCTCTGTCCTGACACTGTCGGGGACTGCCACAGGGAGAGCCGTAGCTGCTCTGCCCTGTGTGTCTGCCTCTGGATCATGACTGACAGCACAGGAAGCAGTTCGTGGGCGGGTCCACCGGGCCTTCCAGACTAGACAGAGGTGGGGGAAAGGACCAGCTGCATCTCCTTGGAAGCCCAGCGACTTTAGCCACTGAGAGCTGCATACCTGGGCTTGAAATCAACTTCTCTCTTGGGTGGGTCTCTGACATGTGCTCAGGTACTTTGCCCAAGGATCACTCTTGACAGTGTTTGGGGAGGCCACATGTGGTGTTCAGGGGAGCATATGTGGGACTCGGGATCGAACCTGTAAACTGCATACACATCAAGTGCCTTCACTTGCTGTACTATCTCTCCAGTCTTTCTATTAAGATTTTACAACTCTTTTTGAAGGACAGAGTACACAGCATACTTCTTACGCATGAGATCTTGGATTTAATTCCTGACAATGTGTTTTTAAAAACAAAAAAAGTTTATTTGAGCAAAATAAATAATGCAAATAGGGAAAGGACAAATCAGGAGTGTTTAGGAACATTCCATCCATAGGAGCTGGGGGAAAGACCTTTACAAAGAATGAGACAGAAGCAAAAATAATTATTTGATAGACTCTAACTTAACCTATTATCTTATTTGGAAAAAAACATGTTTCTTATTTGTGATTTATTATCCTTAGATTTCCATTCTTAATGGTTGAGGCATTTTAGGTTTAAGCTCTGGTTTGCTATGGCTAAGGCATTATTAGAGCCACTTCAGACAACTGGTCTCTCCGTTTAATTAATTTACATAATGTGGACCATTTTAGGGTGTATAGTTCTTTGAGCAAAATGGGAACTACAGATGGACAGTTATTTATCTTGAGGCTAGAACAACCACCAGAGTTGATGGCTAAATGCTTTCTCTTTCCCCAACCACAGACTTTCAAATGCATTTCATTCCAACACAGATATTATGAAAACACAAAAGAGAAGGCTGATTGCAAGAACCTATAGACCCAAATGAGAAACATTATCCCAAATGACTCATCTTCTTGGGAGAAGATGTTATTTTTTAATTCAGGAGCTATCTATTCCTGTATGTAGAAAGGATTACATAATTTGAAACAGTGAGGAAAAGACATTTTATAATGCGGCCCATTTAAAAGAAAACACCTTTGAATATAATACAGTTTCAGTTAAGGCCCGTTTTCAGTGACATAAAGGATTTTAAGGGGTCCTTTTTAAAAGCAGACTAATTTTGAGACAGTCTTAAGAAAAAAAAAGGTGACTTTGATGTAAGCAATAAGCCTCTTAACAAATTTAATACTCTTGCTATCACATATCACTTGATCACTTGACATCCCGTTATTCATTGATTTGCTCGAGTGGGCACCAGTAACATTTCCATTTGACCCTATCACGTGCCAGTGTAGCCCAATGGCATCTGCTTGCTTCAGGAATATGAAGAGCCTCAAACCGTCCATTTAGACTTAAGTGATAAACTCGAAATATCTGCAGGACTAGCCACAATGTGTAATAGAAGAGGGAGAGAGATGCAGAGACAGAGAGAGAGAGACAGAGAGAGAAAGAGAGGATACTGGGGTACCTGCTATTGACGCAGCCTGGGGGTGGGCGGGAGGGGGCAGGGGTACATTGTTGGTGGAAAAATGGGGCACTGGTGGAGGGATGGGTGCTGGTATACTGTACTACCAAGAACCAATTACGAACACCTTTGTAATTGTATGTCTCATGGTGGTATGATAAAAGTTTTTTTTAAAAAAAAAAAGTCCATTCAGGGACTGGACAAAGAAGTCTGACCATCTTGTAGGTGGACGGCCACGTGATCTTTTGACATCCCGTGGGATCCAGTCGGTAACGGCTCTAGTCCAGCGGTCATCTCCAAATCGCATTACATGTCCAGCCCATCTGATTTTCGATGCCTTGGCAAATGAGACAGTGTCCCTGATTTGGGAACAATGACGGAGGTCGGAGCTCTGGATTCCTTCTTTCACTTGAGTGAGGCTTGATATTCCAAGCATAGCTTTTTAAATTCCTCTTTGGGAGACCCGAACTATCACATATATTGAATTTATATGAAATCTAACTTTGCTCTTACTATAAAGCTTGGTGGTTAGAATAGTCGAGATGGGGCCTGGATGTTTCATTATATTATTATTTGGGAGGTGGGAAGAGTACTCCATAGCAGTGTTTAAGGGGGCTGGGGGACTCCTCTTAGCCATACTCAGCTAACCATATTAGACAAGTCAATAGCAGGACTAAGGACACAGCACCGCTCAGGCTCTCCACCACAGGAGACCAGTCTAGCCATGCCTTTTGGTACTCAGGCACCTCTTGAGCTATACTTTGTGATGTTCAGGGCCCAAGCAGTGCCTGAGGTCAAACCTAGATCTGAGCTCTGCATGTGCTCCTGACTGACGGTGCTATCTCTCTGACCCTGAAATTTCATTTTCACAAGTATCTTAGGCAATTGTGCTGCACGTCAAAATGTAAGTTTCTAAATTTTGGAACTATCCATCTATTCAACTTGGTGAATGCTTAGTAAAATATTGTGCAAACATGATTTCAGATACACATACACACAAACATAATATGTATATATACATATACACATACATACATACACACACACACATACACACAAAATTATTTAGGTACTGCCAGATGGAATACAGGGCCTCACATACGCAAGGTAAGCACTGTACCACCGAATACCAACTATTTTATCAAATTTTATCAAAATTATTTAATCAAGTTCCCATGCGATCATTTAATCCATCTTATTTCAAATATTTCTTTATTTTTTTTTAATTTGTTGGGGCAGAGGGGATTGAACTGTTTGTTCTTTTGGTTTCTGAATGACAACTGGCAGTGCTTAGCGTCTACACCAGCTTGGTGCTCAGGGTGTCAGTCCGATAATGCTTGGAGGACCATGAGGCGCTGGGGATCAAATCAAATGTAAAGCACACACCCTATGAGCCATCTCCCTGGTCCATGCATCCAGGTTTAATCTAAGTTTTCACCATTATGAAAGTATGCTGAAAGTATTTTACCTTTATATGTATTTCACATTTCTCTACACCAGACTTTATACTGCACATTTATTTCCTTAGGATAATTTTTTTTTATTTGCTTTTTTGGGTCACACCCGGCAAGGCTTAGGGGTTACTCCTGGCTCTGCACTCAGGAATTACTCCTGGCGGTGCTTGGAGGACCATATGGGATGCCGAGATCGAACCCGGGTCAACCGGGTGCAAGGCAAACGCCCTACTCGCTGGGCTATCTATCGCTCCGCCCCATTAAGCTTGAAATGCATTTTAATAAATAGCTACATTTTGCTCTTTTTTTGTTGTTGTTTTTTGTTTTTTGCTTTTTTTGGGTCACACCCAGCGATGCTCAGGGGTTACTCCTGGCTCTGCACTCAGGAATTACTCCTGGCGGTGCTCGGGGGACCATATGGGATGCCGGGATCGAACCCAGGCCAGCATGGGCAGGCCGCGTGCAAGGCAAACGCCCTACCCGCTGGGCTATCGCTCCGCCCCCTACATTTTGCTCTTAATCGTCTTTTTCTTTTTCTTTTTGTTGGGGTCACACTGGAAATACTCAGGGATTACTCCTGGCTCTACGTTCATGAATTGTTCCTAATGGGGACTGGGGGACCATATGGGATGCCAGATATCAAACCTAGGTGAGCAGTGTGCAAGACAAGCCTCCTACCAGCTATACTATCTCTCCAGTGTCTGCTATTAATAGCTTTTTTCTTTTTAAATTCTTAAACGCACACATTAAAATTTTAAAAACTTATTTTTATTGATGTAAAGGGGATTTACAAAAGAATAAAAGTTTATACCTCTTATGGCTATAGTTTTCTCACACTAAATCTTCACCGATATGCCAATACTCTTCCATTATTTCTCCTCTACTCCATTCCTTGATAATCTCAGTTCTGACAATGCTTTGGACAGATTCTACAAAGGTTGATGTACAAAGATAAATTCTATATACTGTTCAGGTTTTTGTTGCCCACTTCCTGGATCATGCTCCCAAAGATTCATTCAGTGGCCAACAGTGGCTCATTCAATAATCTGAGGGTGAAAAAAATCTGTTCTTCCTGGTGATCCTATCTTAGGCACTATTGTTGCTAAAAGTAGCACTACTGAGTGTTTGCTTCCAGGAATGTCTATCCAGAATCCAGCCACAGGAACTCTATACTGTTTCTGGGAACTGGCACATTTCACATGCTGTCCCTTCAAGAGTCTGTCAAGACATAGCCATGTTTGGCAGTCAAGGGAACAAAGGGCAGTGTGGAAACGCTGCATACAAGATGATTTTTCTTAAAGCATTCAGTATTAAAACATTTCTTTACTCCCCAAAAGTGTATACTGACTTACATAACCAGGTAGTAAGGAAAGGAAGGGAAGCTTGAAAGAAATGAGTCCAGTTGGGATACTGGAGTCATCCAAGGAACAAAAATGAAATGATTCGCTTCCTCTTTCTTTAGATCTGGCATTTATTATGAAAGAATAGTGGGAGATGTTTTGGCTTCCAATTTTTTTTTTTCTGAACCACAGAAGCAATCCATTATCCTAGTATAAGGAGATAATTAAAGAAATTTTTTAATTATACCACCATGAGATATACAATTAGAAAGATGTTCATGTTTGGGTTTCAGTCACAGTGTTCCAGCACCCATCCCTCCACCAGTGCCACTTCCCACCAACAATATCCCCTGATTCCTTTTCTCCTCCCCCAGCCTGCCTCTATGGCAGTCACTTTGCCTCTTCTATTATACATTGTGGCTTGCAATACATAAATTTAGAGTTTATCATGCATTTCCCTTTGCCTACATTCATTGCTCAGTTCTAGGCTCGTATTATCATTAGGAATGAATTACTAGTTCATTTTCTAACCTCTTACTCCCACACAGTAGTGGTAGATTCCACCCACTGACAAGACCTCCTGATCCATGTTTTTCCTGGCCTTGGATATTGGTATAATGCTATTGTTTTTATATCCTGCAAATAAATGCAGTTATTCTATATCTATCCTTATCCCTCTAGCTAATTTTATTCAGCATGATCGCTCCATGATCATTCATTTATAGGCAAATTTCATAACTTCATTTTTCCTAACAGCTGTGTAGTATTCCATTGTGTAGATGTACCAAAGTTTCTTTATCCAGTGATCTGTTCTTGGGCACTCTGGTTGTTTTCAGATTCTGGATATTGTGAATAGTGCTGCTATGAACATAGAAGTGTAGATGGTGTTTCTGCTGTGTGTTTTTGGCCTCACAGGGTATATCCCAGGAGTGGTATGGCTGGGTCGAACAGGAGCTCAATTTCTAGTCTTTGGAGAAATGTCCATTTTGTTTTCAAAAAAGGCTGTACCAGTTGACATTCCCACCAACAATGGATGAGAGTCCCCATTTCCCCCACATCCACACGAGCACTTGTTGTTCTTGCTCTTTTGGATATGTGCCAGTCTCTGTAGTGTGAGATATCTCATTATTGTTTTGATTTGCATCTCTCTGATGATTAGTGATATGAGCATTTTTTCATATGCATTTTGGCCATTTTAATTTTTTTTGGAAGATTCTGTTCATTTCTTCTCCCCATTTTTGATGAGGTTGGTTGTTTTTTTTCCTGTAAAGTTCTCCCAGTGCCTGATATATCCTGGATATTAACACATTATCAGATGGATATTGGTTGAATATTCTTTCCCACTCTGTGGATTGTCTTTGTATCTTGGGGTCTTTCTATTGGGGCCTCTTCTTGCTGGTACGCGGCCGGGCTTCCTGGATCTGGATGCCTTCGTCCTTTAACTTCGGGGAACTTTTCAGCCAGGATTTTTTTTTGGGTCACACCTGGCAATGCTCAGGGGTTTCTCCTGGCTCTGCACTCAGGAATTACTCCTGGCAGTGCTCGAGGGACCATATGGGATGCCAGGGATCAAACCCAGGCTGGCACTCGCCCGGGCCGCATACAAGGTAAACACCCTACCTGCTGGGCTATCACCCGGCCCCGCCAGGATGTTTTTAACTGTTATAATTTCTTTGGGGTTACTTTCCTGTCCCTCTGGGACTCGATGATTCTTATGTTGTTCCACATGGCTTCATCCCATTGTTCTCTCGTTCCGTTGCTGATCCATTTTCCCGGTCTTTTTCCATCTTATGTAGTTCTCTGGGTGCTTTCTGCAGTTTATCTTCAGACTCACTTATTCTCTCTTCCACTGCTGTCATACTACTGTTGAGAGCTACTATTGTGTTTTTCATTTAATCTACTGAGTTTTTTTTTTTTTTTTTTTGCTTTTTGGGTCACATCCGGCAATGTTCAGGGGTTTCTCCTGGCTCTTCACTCAGGAATTACTCCTGGCGATGCTCAGGGGACCATATGGGATGCCGGGATCGAACCCAGGCGGGCATGGGCCGGCCGCATGCAAGGCAAATGCCCTACCTGCTGGGCTATCGCTCCGGCCCCATAATCTACTGAGTTTTTAAGCGATGATACTTCTATTTGCATAGTTCTCATTTCTGCTCTCATTTCCTCCCATAATTTATTGACTGCCCTTTCAACTGCTTCGTTTATGTTCTCCTGTATTTTATTGGACATCTGCTCCATTTTTTCGTTGAGCTTGTTAAACATCCTACCAATTTCTTCTCTAAATTTATTGTCAGATTATACATGTCTGCATTCTTTTTGAGTCTTCAGGGTTGATTTCTTCATCTGTTCTTCTAACTGGGGATCTGCGTTGTTTCCCCATGGTGTTGCAGTGTTCAGGGATAGATTCCTCCAGCATACTGTTTCTTTTTCTTGAGGATATTACCTTCCCTTGGTGTTGAATTTCATAGTGTTTGTAGTAATAAGCGGCTGCATGGAGCGCCGCCTGCCTGGCCAGCCACACCCCCCCAGGGAGAATACCTGAGGCGGAGACAGGCCGGTGTGAGAGTTCAAAATGTCCGTTTATTTCCACTTTTGCTCGGACTTCTGGGGTTTGTAGTTCCACCTTTTGCCAAGGCCTGGGGCTCTACCACAACCCCAGGTGCCTGCCAGGCCAGCCGCACGCCCCAGGGAGAATACCTGAGGCGGTGTTTTTGTATCTTGGTCACTGTTTCTTTTGAGGTGAGGAAACTTTTTAGTTTCATGTAGTCATATGCTTATCTTTGCTTCCAATTGCTTTGTTAGTGGTGTTTCATCTTTAAAGATGCCTTTAGCTTCAATGTCATTAAGGGTTTTTCCTATATTTTCTTCAATGTGCTTTATGAATTCAGGTCTGATATTGAAATCTTTAATTCATTTTGTTCTGACTTTGGCGCATGGTGTTGGACAGAAGTGCAAATTCATTTACTAGTAACTGCCCAGTTTTCCCAGCACCACTTGTTGAAGAGGCTTTCCTTGCTCCATTTCGTACTTTTTTGCCCCTTTATGAAAGATTAAATGATTATGTATTTGAAGATGTGTGTCAAGATACTCAACTCTATAGGCCCACAGGTCCGCTTTTACTCCAATTCCATGCTGTTTTAATTACTTCCACTGTTTAGTACAGTTTGAGGTTGGGAAAGGTGATGCCTCCCATCTTCTTTTCCCCAAGAATTTCTTTAACTATTCATGGGGGTTTATTATTCCATACAAATTTCAGGAGTGTGTGGTCAATTTCTTTTGAAGAATGTCATGGGTATCCTCATAGGGACCACATTGAATCTGTATAAAGCTCTAGGGAATATTACCATTTTGACAATGTTAATTCTCCCAATCCATGAGCAGGGAATGTGTTTTCATTTCCTCATGTCCTCTTTGATTTCTTGAAGCAGAATTTTGTAGTTTTCTTTATACAGGTCCTTTACATTCTTAGTTAAGTTGATTCCTAGGTATTTGATTTTCTGAGGCATAATTGCAAAGGGATCATTTTCACAATATCCCTTTCTTCTGTTATTCATATATAAGAAAGCCATTGACTTTTGGGTACTGATTTTGTACCCTACCACTCTACTATAGAAATGTATTTTTTCTAGGAGGTTTTGGTAGAGAGATTAGAGTTTTCTAGGTATAATATCATGTCATCTGCAAATAGTGGTAACTTGACTTCTTCGTTGCCAATAATATGGTGAAAACATTTCCTATTGTTTAAATAAGGCTGTGTGTTTAAATTCATATCTCACAACTGGACATCGAAAGCACTCACTCTTGTGGATTTTATTATTTTTAATTATTTTTGTTTTTCGCTTTTGGGTCACAACTGATGATGCTCAGGCGTTACTTCTGGTCCTGCACTCAAGAATTACTCCTGGTAGTTTCCAGGGGGACCACTTGGAATATCAGGGATTGAACCCAGGTGGGCCTCATGCAAGGCAAATGCCCTACCCACTGTACTATCGTTCTGGCCCTGCTTGTCTATTTTATTTTATTTTATTTTATTTTGCTTTTTTTGAGTCACACCTGGCAATGCTCAGGGGTTTCTCCTGGCTATGCACTCAGGAATTACTCCTGGCAGTGCTTGGGAGACCATATGGGATGCCGGGGATCGAACCCGGCCAGCATGAGCCGGCCACGTGCAAGGCAAACGCCCTACCCACTGGACTATTCTCCGGCCCCCTGCTTGTGTATTTTAGAAGTTAGTGTCACTGTCAACTAGCATGTAGGATGGTATGTTTCTTGGAGTTTTCAATATGTATATTTAGGGACAGTGATGAAAATAACAGTTTAGAAGATGGGCAAACTGAAGAAAATGTGTTCCGTTTAAGAAGCAGGATGGTAAAGCACAGGACTTTATGGCTACTGTTGATTGCTGTAACCAACTTGAACATATAGAATCAGGTTTGATTCACAAAGACAGTTTAGTAAAAGTCTGTTGAATGTAAGAATATTAATCTAGTGCGTCCAGGTATTTAAGATCTAGTTCTCACTTTCTCACTAGTCTTGGTCAACTCAATTTCTGAGCCTATTTTCATAATCTATAACAGGAAAGGTTGGGCTGAAACATTTCTGTGATAAACACAGATACTTATCTGCAAAGCTGCCACTTAGTGGGAGATCTGCCCCGACTTCAACGCCAGCATCTCTGTGGATACCATGAGACCACATTATTAATCACATTTATAAAATCTAACACTGCCTGTGGATGACAGTGCTTGTTCTGGACAGGGCATTTCCAAGTTGGAAAAATATGTGTCCTTTCCCTTCCCCATGCTGCCCTCAGGAATTTGAGAACTGGAAACAAAAAGTAAAAGCCTTCTTTTGGTGGTTGATAGTGTCCATATACCAACCTATGACTGGTGAGTGCTCACCTTACAGAGACTGAACTGAGCAATGGAAATAGCCAATAGGAAGAAGGAAAAGGCAGGCACAGAAGAGCAGAAAAAAAGCAACAATTTCTAGATCCATAAACCCAATCATTCCAATTGAAACCCAATGCATTCCTGTCCTTTATTTAACTGGATGCAGACCACTCATATGAAATTTTCCATTAAGAAATTAAAACAACCTGTAAGAGAAAGAAGAGAGTGAGAGAGAGTGAGTAAGAGAGAGAAGAGAGAGAGAGAGAGGAGAGAGAGGCAAGAGATAAAGAATCTGCCATAGAGGCAGGCTAGGGGAGGGGAGGGAATTGGGGACATTGGTGGTGGAAAATGGGCACTGGTGGAAGGATGGGTGCTGGAACAATGTATGACCAAAACCCAAACATGAACATCTTTGTAATTATATCTCACAGTGGTATATAAATTTTTTTAAAAGAACTTAAAATAGCCACATAACCATTAAATGATTTATTAATGGAAGTGACAATATCAGCTAATTGAATCTGGTATGTCTTTAATTTCTTTTTTTTTTTTGAGAAGAGTTTGAGCCACAGATGAAAATGCATAGGGCTTATTTCTGTATGACCTTGGGGGACGTTATGGGATGCAGGGGATTGAAAGGGCCTGCTGCTTGCAAGGCAAATGCCTTCACCCCTGTACTGTATCTCTAGCCCTCTCTTTAGTTTCCTAAAAGCTGAAAAATTTTAAGGATTATGAAGGCTTCCGGGTGGCCAGATAAGACTATCATACTTTAACAGGAAGCAATTTGCTGAACAGACTTGAAAACAGAAGACGTTGTGCTAATGGAAGATTTCCTTGCAGTGAGGATCAAAGGAATATTTTCACCAAAGATACCAGAATTAAATGATATATCCTTTTACCTAAATGTAAGGGTAAGTTACAGAAAGGCAAACAGACTGAAAATTATTTCCATAATGCCAGGAAAGCTGAAAGCCAGACTCCTCTGTCATTATTGAACTGTTTGATAGTTTGTTTACATAATCTAAGTCCCAGGCCTAAAACTGAGTTCTATCTGGTTAAAGGCCTGAAGCCAGGAATTAATAGGAATGGAACAGGAGGTAAAACATAGAAACTTCAGTAACATTTCAAGTCAAATTAATAAAGTTACTAAATAGTATCGTTTAGCCTTCAGATTCACAAAATTATTCTGTGGTAGAAAAATATTAGTTTCTCTGGATGATTCAGTATTAATTTTACTATGGAAAAGTGCTAGAGAGGAAATATATACATGTCCTCTCCAGGACATACACACACACACACACACACACACACACACACACACACACACACACACACACACACACACACACACACTTTTCCTTGGGACTTGGGGAAAAAAATTCACAGTAAGATACCAGGAAGCTTTTGTTCTTGTTCTGCTGGAAATCTGACTTGTCACACTATATTTTTATCTTGATGATAAAGAAAGAGGAAGAGGCCCATTCCTATCACATTCTTCAGGCCTGATAGTTATACTCTCTTATTTATTTTGTGTCACTTTCAGACTTTAAATGTTGGTCCAGTCTAGGACTGGCATTTAATATTGATCTGACAAGAAGCTGTTTCTAATGAAATCTCTAAAGATAGGCAGAGCTCCTAATTTGATGCAAACAATCAAGACTTGACCCCATCACTCTGGTGGTCTGCAAAGGCAGTTGGAGAATCCCAGGCACTGTGCGAGTTGATAACCCATTGAGATAAAAGAATAAAGCATTGGAACATGTCAGAGAACGCTGGGTTCCCTGACAAAATCAGGAAGCAGGAACAGGAGGTCTTGGAACCTCCACTTGTGGGAGAACTCTGGGTTGCCCGTCAAAATAGGGGAGCAGGGACAGGGACCCGTTCTGCCACAGGGGATTGGTGCTTGGTGGACAGAGAAAGACTCGCGAATCCAGCAAGTTTCAACAGGCTTTTATTCTCACAGGTTCTGGTATAGAATTCAATAATAGAAAAACCACAGACTTTAGGTTCTGGCTGGGCCTCGCCACGTGTAGGTTTAGAATCCTAGGCCAAGATGGCTGCTACCACGGGCTAAATCCCAACAGGGAAAAGAACTGAGAGAAGTAGATGAGAGATCAGGCAGGCAGGGAGAGGAGAGAGGAAGGACAGCAGAGTACTACTTTTAGAACTTTTCAGCCCTGACTGGCCTAGATCTATAGATAGCAGTTAAGGTGAATTTTTTCAGGTTTGCCTCTCCCAGGACCTCACCTAGTCCCATTGAAAGGTTAATATTGTCCCAGCCAAGGTCTGTTCTGGAAGTTTCCCTGCTGGCCCTATGCAGAGTGGGGGAAGGGCATGTATCTGTACCATGGATATTCTACAGTCAGGTATATATATTTCTCAAAGCCTTCATAAGATCTTTGTCTTTACTTCATAGCTGTTTTGGATATTAGCCTTTAGACTTATTAGAGAGCCATGCTTGTCTTGCTTGGAGGAAAACAGCATTTCTCTCTGATCTAATTAAACCTATATTATGCTTAGAGATCCAACATAGCCAGGTAAAAAATACTGGTAAGATCTGTCTAGTCCCTTCATGGTTGTAGCATTAGAGAAAATATTTATACCAGCTAACATAGAATACATGATAAGATATACTGCCACACTGAGTCACAGATCCAAACTGTCTTTCTGCCCCTATCTACAAATAGGGGCAGGAAGACAGGAGTTACTCCTGGCCTGCAGGAGGTATCACTGTCTTTCCATTGTTCATCGATTTGCTCGAGTGGGCACTAGTAACATCTCCATTAGTCTTATCACAAGCAAGTGCAGGAGGTAACTCCAGGCAAAATGAAAATGGTCTGGGCAACAGTGCACTGCAACAGGAACTGTCATTTTAACTTCCTCTTTATTTGTAAAAATTGATTTTGGATTGTTTTAAAATATACATATCTTGTTAGTTATGCATATAATTTATACATTGGCTTTATTTGGGGTTGTACTTTTCAAAACTACCATTAAGGATAGATTCTGTTCTTTGAACGCTTTTAGGACCAGATAATAAGGTCAACATCATATTGTACAAACAATACTAGAACTTGTTCAGAGAATATGAATTCATATTCTACTATGCTTCTTGCTGGCTTATGTAAATTCTGGGACATGTAATTTCACATTTTTTTAATCTTCAATTTTCACACATGCTAAATGTGCTAAATTGCAGGCTTACTTGAAATCATGTCCAAAGGACTGAATAGAGTATCTGATATAGGGCTGGAGTGATAGTCTAGTGGGTAAAGTGTTTACCTTGCATGTGGCAGAACTGGGTTTGATTTCTCAGCATCCCATCGGGTTCCCTGAGCACCACCAGGAGTAACTGCTGAGTGCAGAGACGGGAGTAAGCCCTGAGCAGTGCCGGGTGTGATCCCCCTCAAAAAATTTGACATATAAAAATATAAGGATAAGAATGCTATTTGGGTCTACCGAAGAGGAATCAAAAGAGCTATGCTTGAACATTGTTCACAAGAGCCAGAATCTGGAAACAACTTGAGTGCCTGAGAATCGATGACTGGATAAAGAAGCTTTTGGTACATCTACACAATGGAATACTATGCAGCTGTTAGGAAAAACTGAAGCTATGAAATTTGCCTATTAATGAATGGACATAGAGGAGATCATGTTGAGTGAAATTAGCCAGAAGGAGAGAGACAGATATAGAATGACTGCATTTATTTGCAAGACATAAATATATATGTATATATTATGATACCAATATCCAAGGTCAAGTGAAACATGTATCAGGAGGTTTTGTCAAAGGTGGAAATTATCACAAATGTTTGGGATTCAAAGGCTAGGTAAGACAGAAAATGGAACAGTGTGCTAACAATTGTCGAAAGTACTAATACTAACCTAGAACTGAGCATTAAATACAGGCAAAAAGATACACATGACAACCCTTTAATGTATGTTCTGTGATCCGCAATTTGGAAGGGAAGGAAAAGAGAAAGAGATAGAGAGAAAGGGAAAGAAATAAAGAACCTGCCATGGAGGTGGGCTGGGAAGGGGCGGGGAGGGAACCAGGTACATTGGTGGTGGGAGATCGGCACTAGTGGAGGGATGGGTGCTGGAACACTGTATGACCAAAACCCAAATATGAACATCTTTGTAATTGTATATCTCATGGTGGTATAATAAAATACTTATAAAAATAAACATATGAAAGGCAAAAAAAATTAAAAAATAAGAACTCAAAAAACATGTAAAAATAAATATTTATGATATTTAAAAAAAGACAAAAAAAAGAGCTATGCTTGGAATATCATGCCTCACTCAAGTGAGGGAAGGAATCCAGAGTTCTAACCTCCATCGATGTTCCAGAGTCAGGGATGCTGTCTCATTTGCCAAGGCATTGAAAATCAAGATGGGCTGGACATGTAATGTGAATTGGAGACGACCTCTGGACTAGAGCCATTACTGACTGAATCCCATGGGATGTCAAAAGAACACGTGGCTGCCCACCTACAAGATGGTCAGACTTCTTCATCAAGACCATGAGCGAATGGTTTGAGTCTCTTTGTATTCCTAGAGCAAGCAGATGACATTAGGCTACACAGGCATGTGACAGGGACAAATGGAAACATTACTGGTGCCTGCTCAAGCAAATCGATGAATAACGGATGTCAAGTGATCAAGTAATCAAAATATAAATTGGGGCTGGAGCAATAGTTCAGCAGGTAGGGTGTTTGCCTTGCATGAGGCCGACCCAGTTTCGATCCCCGTCATCCCCTATGGTCCCCCAGCACTGCCAGGAGTAATTCCTGAGCAAAGAGCCAGTAATCCCTGAGCATCGCCGGTGTGACCCAAAAGAAAATAAATGTGTGTGTGTGTGTGTGTATAAATAGCAAGGCCAAAGAGATAGTACAGGAGAAGGTATCTGCTTTCCATGGTGGCCAGCATGGTTTGATCTTCAGCACTGCATATTGTTCCCCAAACACCAGGAACAACCCCTGAACACAGAGCCAGTAGTAAGTCCTGAGCACTGCTGGTTATGCTCTCAGTCACCCTCACTCCAAATAGAATGTAAATCTCAAATATATGATTAAAATTTAACACTTCTTAGAATCTTTAACTATACTACATTCTTAATACACACAACAGTAACATTCAAACTTTTAAAATAAGTTTTCTTAAGACAAGGAAGATTTCATTCAAGTATCCTATCTAATAGGCTTACAATAATTCATGGAGCAGTTTTGCAGGCAACTTTTCCTTTCTCCTATAATCATCCTGATCCAAGCAGTTTCATTTCAATTTATGACTTTATAAAGAAACAACCAAATAATATCCCTCACAAAATCCTTCCGTAAAATAGTTTTTGACCAAGGGTAGAAGTTCCTGACAAGAAGTTGGACCCAGTTATTTTGACTTTATACTACTTCTGTTTTGCACTTTTATTTTCTGTTTTCTATGAAGGACTTGTCATTATGTCAGAGGAGGAAGGAGTTGGGAGGGAAACGCAGAGTTTGGTGGCAGTCGTCTTTGTTGTTTATTTAGGTGCAAATACCTATGCCTTTGGAGAGAAGCTTTTACCAACAAAGCACTGCTACACAAACAGTTGTTCACAACCTTGACACTGTCAGCATTTTGATGCAGATAGTTCTATGTTGTGAAGAACAAATTTAGTAGTAAGCCAGTGAATCTTGTGGCATTACCATTCACCTCACGTGACAACTGGAAACAACTCTGGAGGACAAAATTATCCCTAGTGGCAACCACTGTTTCAGAATTATTATCATTATTTTTATATTGTGCTCAAGACTACAGCAATCTAATGAACTAGGAAAACTTGACATCCAAATAAAAACTTATAATGTTCTAATTCTTTGGGCCCACTTGGTAACTCTCTGTCCAACTAGCTTCCATTTTTGTCTGAAGGCACAACATAGACCATGAATGAAGAACCAAGCCCACCTTTCTTTGCAAAAGAAGTGCAGCAAAGGAAGAGGCCAGAAACATTGTATAAACATTGTGGGAGACTTGGGCCAGAGTGCATGGTAGGAGTTCTGACCAAGAGCTAGAGGTCTAGGGAATCCCATTATCTTAGATTGTAGTAGCAGAGCTTGTTTTATCATTGATACTAAGTAAAAGACTTTTGGAACTGTGCTGAGTTTTCATGCATTCCCGCCAGCCTCGGAGGTAGAACTGAACTCGTTTCCTGATATTGTTGGGGACTCCAGTGGCTCATCAACAACAGGATACACACACACACACACACACATACACATATATGTATATATACATATACAGTATATATACATACAGTATATATATGTATATACTTTTTGTACATATCACTTGATATCCCATTATTCATTGATTTGCTCGAGCAGGCACCAGTAATATTTCCATTTGACCCTATCACATGGCAGTGTAGCACAATGGCATCTGCACGCTACAGGAATACAAAGAGACTCAAACCGTTTGTTCAGGGTCTTGACGAAGAAGTCTGACCATCTTGAAGGTGGGCAGCTATGTGGTCTATTACTGACTGGTCCCATGGGATCCAGTCGGTAACGGCTCTAGTCCAGCAGTCGTCTCCAAATTGCATTACATGTCCACTCCATCTGTTTTTCGATGCCTTGGCAAACGAGACAGCGTTGCTGACTCTGGAACATTGACAGAGGTCAGAACTCTGGATTCCTTCTCTCACTTGAGTGAGGCATGATATTCCAAGCATAGCTCTTTCAATTCCTCTTTGGGAGACCCAAATAGCATTCTCATCCTTCTTTCGTAGGCCCAGGTCTCTGAGGCGTATGTTAATGCAGGGAGAATGGTGGAGTTGAAGAGATGTGCGCAGAGCCGGAGGTTCTTTGTCCTTTTAGCTATTTCTTCGATGCTGTTGAAGGCATTCCATGCTGCTCTCTTCCTCCTACACAGCTCAGGTTTTAGGTCGTTCATCATGTTGACTTCTCGACCTAGGTTACACATAACTGCTGCATTCAGAGATGTTTGTTCCATTCAGAGTGAATGGGGCATCTGGAACTAGCTCATTTTTCATGAACATTGTTTTGTTGAGATTCAGCTGTAGACCTATCTTTCTAGTCGAAGTCAGCCAGCATTTGAGCCGCTTGGTTAATGTTTGGTGTTATTAAAATGATGTCATCAGTGAAGTGGAGGTGGTATAGTTGCCGACCGTCTATCTTCACTCCCATTCCTTCCCATTCTAACTGTTGCATGATCTTCTCGAAGGTGGCGCTGAAGAGTTTTGGTGAAATGGTATCACCCTGCCGAACCCCTCTTTTGACATCGATGATCACTTCCTTGTAGAATGGTGAGATCCTGGTGGTGAATCCGTAATAAAGCTCATGAAGGAACTTGATGTATTGAGTTTGAACGCCCTGTTTGGCTAGGGCTTCAATGACTGCTTCAGTCTCAAAAGAATCAAAGGCTTTCTTTAAATAATGAATGTGAGACAGAGCGGCATTTGGTATTCCCTACAGACCTCAATGAGCTTGGTTACTGTGTAGATATGGTTGATTGCGCTGAATCCTTTTCGGGAAGCCAGCTTGCTCGCATGGTTGTCCTTCATCTAATGTTCTGCCAATTCTGTTCAGGATGACTCGAGTGAACAGCTTGTAGATGATGAACAACAGGCAGATGGGGCGATAGTTGCCAATGTCGTAAAAGTCTCCCTTCTTGAACAGTAGAACTGTCCTGCTGGTTTTCCATCGGGAGGGCACCTTGCATTCAGACAGGTAGCATGTGAAGAGCCGAGTCCAGTGTATTAATGAGTACTGATGGCAGATTCTTCAGGTGTTCGGGTCTGACTTTGTCTGGGTCTGGTGCTGTTCACTTCTTTACCAACAAAATGGCATGTCAGATTTCAGGAGGGAGAACGTTGGGAACAACATATCCGTCCCTGGAATTTGGTATGTGGGCAGGTGGACATGACTATCAAAGAGATCTGAGTAGAAGTCATGGATAATCTTTTCCATTGCCTTTCTGGAAGATGTGATAGATCCATCAGGACATCGGAGGGCAGTCATCTTGGTCTTATAGTTGGGGAAGGACAGGCGGGCCGTACAAATGTTTTTCCCGGCTTCTGCTGCATCTTCCAGTATTTCTGCTCTTCTCTCTTTGAGGTCTTCCTTTATCACTTCTCTGCACTTCTTTGTGAGCTTGGATGTTAGCATTTAGTCACCTGAGGCTTGCGCCTTGCCATGTTGGCGAATGAGCTTGAGAGTTTTTGAAGACAGGCGTCCTTTTGTGGCTTTCTCTCGGCATTCTTCGCACAATCATGGAGGTGCTGAACTAGTTGGTTGTGTTATTCATCAATGTCATCAATGATGGTATCTTTCCATGTTGCTGCAATGGTGCCAAAGAGTTCCCAGTTGGTGGTCATTCTGGGAGGTCTCTTCTTAAACTTTGCAGCCTTTTCTCCCCGTTGCATGAAGTAGAATTTTTCATGAAGGAGGACGGTGGTCTGATCCTGTTTGGAATTTTGGGACGACAGCAACATTGGTGAGGCAAAACTGTTGATTGAAGATGATGTGGTCAATTTCATTGTGGAACTGTCCACCAGGAGATTCCCATTCCTAACGTTTCAATTCAGCCTTCTGGAACTGTGAGTTCTCATGAATGGTCTGGGTGGACATGATGAACTCAGATAGTCTCTCACCCTGTTCTTCCATTCTAGGCCATGGGCCCGATGTGGAGTTCTTCGGCCAATCTTCTCAGTCCTATCTTGGCATTAAAATCACCGACTATGATCTTGTAGAAGGCGTAATCTTTCTTATAGAACTCCTCCAGTTCCATGTAGAATTTAATTTCTTCTTCCTTGTATATGGATGTTGGTGCGTAGACAATGAAGATAGAAATTGTTGGCAGTGGGGCCACATCTTTTCAAGTGTAATCGTCTTATCCGGTTTGTTGCGCATTCAAATGAATCAACTTTCAGGCCATGTCCGTGCTGACAAGGACACCAACGCCACCAAAGCCTCTTTTTTTTGTCACATGTTCCGAGGAACAGTTCTCCGGTGCCAAAAATGGCATGATATGATTGACGCCTCGTCTCGGTCAGACCAATGATACCGTCCTTGATCTTTTGTGCTTGTACCATCAGGTCCTTGATATATGCTTCCAAGATATATATGTATATATTCCAATATATTTGTGTATATATATATATATATATATATATATTTTACACACAAAAAAAGTATATAAATTCTTTCTGTTGAGGGAGGGGCTTTGGGGTCATATTGGTGTGCTCAGGGGCTCTACACTCTGGTTCTACACTCAGTAATTATTCCTGGTGGTGCTTGGGAGATCATATGGGATGCTAAGGATTGAACCTGGGTGGGCAGTGTGCAAGCAAATGCCCTACCCACTGTACTGTTGCTCCACCCCCTCAAGATATTTTTTTTAATTTTTTATTATACCACAGTGAAACATACAATTACAAAGGTGATCATAATTGGTTCTTGGTAATACAGTATACCAGCACCCATCCCTCCACCAGTGCCCCATTTCCACCACCAATGTACCCCCCACCCCCTCCTGCCCACCCCCATGCTGCCTTAATAGCAGGTACCCCAGTTTCCTCTCTTTCTCTCTCTGTCTCAAGATATTTTTTAACTCTCATATCAATGATGAAGAATCTTGAGCTGACATTAGTTTAATTAAAAAAAGAAAGCATGTATAGATGTGGTGTGAGTGGGGTGGCTGGGCCAATACTAGTCTTATTACTAATACTAGTATTATTACTGCTACTCTGAGTAAACTAGCTAACATGAGAAATGTCAAACTCACACATCACTGCTGCTGCGCTAAGTCTCACAAAGATGATTACTGAGTTGGTGGTTAAAGAGGGTTGAAGGTTAATTTTTCAAGGAGCTTTCCTATTTCTTTGTTTTAATTTTCCTTCATTTTATTTCACTTCTTTTATCCCTTCCTCCTCTTATCTGTTTTCCTCTTATTTATGTCCTTCTTCCTATTTTCCTTTCACTGTTTTAGTGAAACACTAGTTATGAAAGTCCAGCATCTGGGGCCGGAGCGATAGCCCAGCGGGTAGGGCGTTTGCGCCTTGGCGCGGCCTGTGTCGGCCCGGTTCGATCCCCCGGCATCCCATATGGTCCCCGAGCACCGCCAGGAGTAATTCCTGAGTGCAGAGCCAGGAGTAACCCCTGAGCATCGCCGGGTGTGACCCAAAAAAGCAAAAAAAAAAAAAAAAAAAGAAAGTCCAGCATCATAGCTATCAATGGGGCCTCGGAACCAAATGGACTGAATCCGATCTCTGCCACTTCATTGCTGTGAAACCTGCCTAAGCAAGTTATTAACCTTATGAGCTTTCATTTCCTTACCAATAAAAGGGATATGAAGTTAGTACCTCTTTCATGATGAAATTAGTATTTACTGTGAGAAGTTGATGGAGCAGATCCTGATAGGCAGTAAATACCCATGAATGTATGATCATCTTCATGAAGAATAAGTGCCACAATTCTACACAAAAGATTTCAGTCACTGTTTTCCATTTGTATTCATTGAAGTGGTTATTCTATGTTACTGACCTGGGAAAAGATAGGCAGGTACCTGTCTTACAGCATGTCTGAGAACAACGCTAGTTTTATTGAATACCTTTGAGCTGATTAAGTATGCTGCAGACAATACAATGGGCAAATATATATTTCATAGTAACAGCAAAAGTAGTTCCATTAAATGTCTTCCTAAAATATATGTATTATTACTGCTAGTCTGAATATACTATTATAGTGTTTCTGCATTCCTAGCAAAGAAGTAATTTTTTATTTTGGGATTTTTTTTGGAGTCACACCTTGGTGCATAGCTCAAGGGTTGTCCACTATCAGGTGGCTGGGGACCTTGCAGAACTGGGTATCAAATACCTGCTTCCTGCATATGAAACATGGGCACTTGCCCTGCTTGCTGCCTCTCGAGTCCCACAGAGGTAATTTTTTAATTACATACATAAAAGCTCAATATCAAATATGGCAAAGATAATCCTTAAAAATCTTTCAAAATAATTCATTTTTAATCTATTATTTTCTTAGAAAAGACAGTGATCCTCAGATAATTAGTTGCTTAAGCGATATCTTCTCAACAATATGCAGCTAAGGATATAACTAAAGAAACTGGGACTGGAGTGAGAGCACAGCAGGTAGGGCATTTGCCTTGCACGCAGAAGACCTTGGTTCAATCCCGGCATCCCATATGGTCCCCTGAGCACACCAGGAGTGATTCCTGAGTGAAGAGCCAGGAGTAACGCCTGAGCATAGCCAGGTGTGACCCAAAAAGCAAAATAAATAAATAAATAAATAAATAAATAAATAAATACATAAATAAATAAAAATAAAAAATAAGCTAATAAAAAATAAAAAGTAATATTGGGCTGGAATGATAGTACAGTGTGCATTTGCCTTGCACGCGGCCGACCTAAGTTCAATCTCTGGCATCCCATATGGTTCCCCAAGCACCCCCAGTAATAATTCCTGAGTGCAGAGCCAGGAGTAACTTCAGAGCATTGCTGGGTGTGACCCAAAATAGCAAAAACAAACAAACAAACGAACGAACAAACAAGGTCTACCAGAGGAGAAGAGGCAGCAGGGCTCAAATAAAAAGAATGACAGCAGTGGGTGTTGTTAAGAAAAAGGAAAAAATGAAACTGAAGCAAAGAGAAATTAGTGAGAAACATAAATTAGGATATTAACTGAGGAGGATGAATAAATCTAAACATCTATGAATATGAATAAATTTAAACATAGAGATCAGGGAAAAGATAAAACAGTGAGCTATTTATTCTATGGGGGAGGAACTATATTGGCTAAAATTAAACAAAACTGTTCATATCCACTCTTGATGAGGATATAGAGCAAAGGGCACTTGTGAGGGATTGGTGTTGGAATATTGTAGGGCTGAAACTCAGTCATGAATAACTGTAATTCATGGTGGCTTAATTAAAAAAAAAAGAATTAATACAAATAAAGAAAAAATCTTCCACACCTACGAAAAAAAGATTTCCTCATTTATATTTGAATCATCTTTTGCTATAAAAATCATTTTTACTTTAAATACAACAAATTGCATTCCTTTCATTTTATTTTTTTATTTTCCTTTTCTCTTCCCTTTATTGTTGCTGAGATTTATTCTTGGCTTCAGTACACTTGGTTACACACTGTGTCGTGATGCTGAGGATTCAAACAGATTGTTACTGGGGTGGCAGTTGGCGTGTAGGGTGGTACCATAGATCTAACTCATGACTTCAACCAGCAAGGCAAAGACTACCAAGTACATTTTCCTGGATCCACTAAAACAGTTGTTCTGAGTTGCAACCGATGACCTTCACATGAATTTCCTTCAAAATTGGGAGCAGCAACAGGCAACTTCTGTCAGTCAACATGGATAATGGATACTGGATTAAAAAAAAATTCTAAGAAGATGAAAGAAGAGGATAAAAAGATAGGAAAGGAGGTCCTGTGTCCTTACTTTGATGACCAGAACATACACCAGGAAACTAACAATACTTTTGGAGTAGAACATTGTGTGTGTGTGTGTGTGTGTGTGTGTGTGTGTGTGTGTGTGTGTGTGGTGTAACAAAGGAATTGGGAGGCCCAGCAAAAACTGTTGGAATGGATGAGAAGCAGAAAAGGTGGCCTTGGGCACTTAATACACAGAAAGCAACCACAGAAATATCTTGAGCTGGGAATCAAAACAGTGCATTCTGTAAAAGATTACAAGTATTTACATACAAAACGGGTCTGTACAACGAATAACTGCCAAAACGTTGATGGAAAACAAACAAACCAGTTACATAAATATCCAATAGGTGTTGGTGAAAGAAATCACATATTTCTATAAGCTGAATGGTGAAGAGTGCCTGTGAGAGCCTCCCCTGAGGCGCTTCATTTCATTCCTGCCTTGGGTTAAAAAAAAAGTGTACCCCAAAAACCAAAACAAAAATCAGGTATTTCTTCAGCTTCTCCTAGTGCTAGTAGTCCCTTTGGAGGTTGAATTTATACAAATAACAATAATCATCAGCAGAGATTGTTTCTTCTACTCACACTCTTCATGAACTCATTAGTGAAGTGATTTTTCCAGGTTGGTTTTTCCTTTCATCGGTTTTCATCTCACAATAATGTTTTATAATTATTTTGCAGTTACTTACCTATTGACTATCTTAAATTTTATGTGAAGCAATATCAGTTCATCCCAAAGCACTTTATTTATAACATTTTTTTTTCAGTTTTTGGGTCAGACCCAGTGGGAATGCTCAGGGTTCCTTCAGACTCTGTGCTTGGGGATCACTCACTCCTGACAGCGTTTGGGGACCATATGCAGTGTTGGAGACTGAACCTGGCATGCATGACAAGAGTCCTTACCTCCTGTACTCTGTATCTATTTGTCTGTATCTATCTGTCTGTCTGTCTGTCTGTCTGTCTCTCTCTCTCTCTCTCTCTATCTATCTATCTATCTATCTATCTATCTATCTATTCCAGTTTGTAACTTTTAACACACTTATCACAGTAATAGCAATTTACCAATTTACCTCTTCACTAGACTCTAAATTCCTTGACGTCAAGGAATCTAATCTTTATAACTGAGTCAAGGATATGAAATGAATCAAGTACCTTAAATAAATAGAATCATCCTACTGGAGCTCTTTCACAAACTTATCCAATAGGGTTTTGTGAGAGTTGACCCCAAATCTATGTTTTAATGAATTCTACTGGTACTTTCTTGAAACTTATCTATCCTTTAATGAGTGCATTTTTATCTTTTATTAATTTGTTTTTTGGGCTACACCCATTGTGGGGGAGCAGGGAAAGATGTTATTCTTTATGCAGTGCTCAGAAGTCACTCAAAGTAATGCTCTGAGACCACATGCCAAAAAGGATCAAAGATGGGACTCCTGCATACATAACTGAGCTCAGTTTACTGAACTACCTTCCGACCTCTAATGACTAGCTTTGGTCTTATGAAAGATCAATATCAGAAGTGAAAGTAGAATTGAAGAATAAGAAAACTACGATAAGATCATTTCAGAATGGAATGAACTACATTTCATGTGATTTCCAAAGCAATCTGATTTTACAGACACATGAAAAGTTAAAAGACAAAACAGATAACACATAAATAGAATTTATGAATTTGAAAGAAAGCTTGGCAAAATCTCTACTATCATTAGCGATTTGATACACATTCGAGATACACATTCAAAATGTAAATGAAGTTATTTTTTAGAGGAAGAAATTACTATCACCATATAAATAAGGTTTGATAAGCACCTATAATTTGCTTCCCTCCATAAACTTTTATACAAAAAGTAAATATGCAGAAACATTGCATTTTATAAAACTTGGAAATGATAATTTAATATAGACAATAAACACATAGTTAAGATGAGTGTCTTGGAGTAGGGAGACAGTCCAGGGGTCCTGTGACCAACACCTGGTTAGATGCCCACCACCCCTCCCCCACCCCAAAGTTTTGACAGCCCTTGAGTAACCCCAGGGCTGTCTTGCTGGTTCCCAGCGCTGCCAGGGACTGAGCAACGCCACATCCTTAGGGCCTGGCACTGAACTTCTGAGTGTCTTGAGAGGTATTTGGGCTCCCTAAACACTGCTTTAAAGTACCCTCCACTCCCTCTACCCTGAAAGAATAGTGTCATGGAAATATGAAGAGTTTCTATATTTTGAAGATGTAGACTTGCCCAAGTAATATCGGGTTATAGAAAGCAAATTTGTGGTCCCTCATCCATTTCTAAGGAGTTATAAGGGAAAATACCAAGAGATGTACTTAAAATCAGCAACAACTGTAAGGCAAGTCAAGAGAGATGGGGCAAGTCTTTGAACAGCTTGTCTGGGACTCAGAAGGAAGAGGGCCTGGGATGATGCAATAAAGGAAGGAAATGTGAAACTAACAAAGATTGGCTAAGACCCAGAGGACAATTAGGGTGTGAAGAGTTTCAGGCTTCATGATAAAGGGCTTTCACGCTGAGGGCTACATTCTCTGGTATAAAGGAAAGTCTGTATCTCAGAATTTTTCATCTAAAGGAGAAAAAAACATGTTTTTTTTCTGCTGAGATATTGGCCTTTCTGGTGAGAACTAGCCTCTCAATTCCAGTTACGGAACTATAGTTTTCAGTACCTAATAATTTTGAGACAACAGTTGTTTAATTTAGGAGGGGCACTCCTCATGGTGTGCAACCTGGCGGTGCTAGGGGAGATGGTAGCACCTGGGATGAGGGTCATGGAACCCAGAGCCTCTCATGGGCAAAGCACCTGAGTCATAAACACGGTTATTATACAAAGATATTAAAAAATTTACAGAACGCCATCATGGACACATTTGGGAATGCTAGTAAGATTAGTGTCATTTAGTAAAACAACAGCAGTTATTTTTATTACTTGTCATGGTCTTTACTTGTGCAACATCTTGTATTTTCTAAATATTTCCTTTTTGTTTTCCATATCTCTCTAGTGAGTCTGTAAGGTTGTTTGCTGGGGAGTGGGTAGGGGGCAACCTGGTGATGCTGAGGGTTTACTCCTGGCTCTGTGTTCAGGGGACCACTCCTGGCAGTACTCAGGAGCGCATGCAGGGTCTTAGAGATTGAACCTGTGTGTGCAAAGCAATTGGAGACTCAAGTTTTAAGCAAACAGGCTTTCTCCCCAGCCTTTGAAGTGATCCTGAAGACTCTGCAACCTACATGTATCTGCCTTATCCTTCTGGGACCAAGATTGATGCCTAATTATTTTCTTTTTCTTTTCTTTTTAGTTTTGGAGTCACACCCATCTGTGCTTCTGACTTACTCCTGATACAGTGCTCAGGGATCACTCATGGTGGGGCACCAGGGAAAATATGGGGTGTTTGAGGAGCCTGGCTGTATACAGGCCAAGCATCTTATAGCCTGTACTAATTTCTCTGGCCCCTAATTGTTCTCTTCTATGAACTAAGAAGGCGATAGTCTTCTTATGGCTCTCTAAAATCTTATAATGTATCTAAGAAGACATGGAAACCTAAGGGAAAAATTTAAATAAGGCAGTATTATACAAGCACTATGTTTTCCCTCTGTGAGTGATATTTCCCTTATAACTCTTCTCTTTCCTCTATAACTATTAAAGTTTATGGATATATGGTAATTATCTTAAACAAACACATATTGTCAATACGGATAGAGGGAGAACTGGAGGAACCTCTTGTGTATAAGACAGGGTTATACATGTTTGATTTTACAGTAGAGCAAATAGAAGTTAGAACAAATGCACAATTTTCAGAATCCCTAAGTGGGGGTGTATACTTTTATATAGGTCTAATAAAATGTCATGAAGTCAGATAGAAGTGTGGGAGGAAGAGGGACATTTCAGTAAGTCAGCTGGAATAAAAAAAGAAGAAATAATTTTTTGGAGGTAGAAGATAACAGAGAGAAGGGAACTGGGTAGGGATATGGAAGATGACACCCCTGCCCCAGTCCTGGGGAAGACTCCAGGACTGCAGAAAGTAATCAGCTTTATGCAGAGGAGAGAGCCAAAGTGCTGAGTGGTGAGAAGCAGAGACAGAAAGAAAAGGCAGCGAGAAAAGGGCAGAAAAGGGGCTGGAAATGATGGGGAGAACTATTTCCCTGGCCAGGGTTAAGAAGGGTCACTTATTATGTATTAAAGAGAAAGATGTTTTGTAGCAGAGCTTCTTAAAGTTTAATGTGCCGATGAATCACCTAGAGATCGTGTTAAAATGCAGATTCAATTCAGTAGGGCTAGGGTGAGGCCCAAGCACCTGCATTCCTAACCAGTCCCCAGGTGAAGTTATGTAGCTTTGATGACCAAGGATTTACAGTATTACACATGAGCACTTAATGTTAGTTTCATAAAATAAACGAATTAGTACTTCTTCAACATTGATGCCTTCTGTGAGTTTGTCAAAGCCATTCATTATGAAATTACCCTCCCTCGCACCCTCTTAGCAATTTGAGAGGCATGGCATTGGTAGAAATTTACTTGAAGGACATAAAAACTAACTAGCAGTGATGTTAATAGTAAGACAGATGCCCAGTTAAGTCTCCCAAAGAACTTCCTGAATGTTCCATGTACAGTCTTACACGGTTGCCACTAACCATCTGTGACTTGAAGAGTACTAGAAATTTGACCAGTAGAACTGAGGGAGTAAATTTTTAACCAGAGGCTGTGATAATTATCAAAGTTGCTAGCATCATTAAAAGACAATGAGATGCTTTTTGTCTCCTGATGGAAGTGTTCTTCCTGCCAGGGCTGTAGAAGTAGCTGTCGATTTACAAAAGAGACCTAAGAGGTATCCAGATTACATTAGGATCTGATGGTATAAGGTAACTGAGACCTACAGAAGGAAACTGGTAACAGTAAGTATGGGTTTTCTGCCAACTCGTCATTCATAGCATCGTCTCATCAAGAAGCCCATCTTGAAAGTTCATCACACACACACACACACACACACACACACACAGAGGCTTGTGAAGCAGATGTACATATACAGTAAGCTTCAGTTATGTCCTTACTAAGTTATGAATGAATCATCTAATCTTTTCCATCTCTGTTCCTAATTCCTTGAAACTGAAGAGTTGATAGTACTACCCATGGGGAAGGTGTGAGGATATTAACGTTTCTAAAGGTATCATAGATTGTATAGTCCCATTCTATTAATTATCAATCACTCAAAGAGAACTCAAATACTGTATTTAAAACAAAAGTCAAGGAAAAACTTAGACGCTTCTGTAATAAATTTGCAATTATGTTAAAGTGTATGGATTTATGAATGTTTTAGTGCTTCTTATTTGCTATAATGGAACATAACCTGCAAAAAAAGAAGCATCAAAGCCATTTGGTAGAAAGCTGGAAGGGAGAAGTGTTTTATTTAGTAGTTTGGGGGAACTGGTAAGCATCCTTCCTGCTAAGATTATAAGAAAATAAAGGAAATTGCAGACTGCTCATTTCCCTTGTACTCGTTGTAATCTCGTGGAAACTTCCTGTAAAAGGCAGTTATAGCATTAAAAGTAAACTGATTTCACACTCACCGGATACTACCAGACCAACAATTGCAGTCCTCTGGGAGAAAAATAAAATACATACTTATCCTTTATACTTTGTATTAGTTTAGGACATGGAAATCCTAGTGTTAAAGAACAGACTTCTGCCAGAGGCAAGGAAACTATTTAGAAACATGGTTACCATTTAGTAGTTCCACTGAGAGGCAGAGCTCATTAGCCAAGAGACTGGTTACACACAAAACAAAACAAAACAAAAATCCATTAAGAAAGCACAGCTTGAAAATAGAGCCCCTTTGATCTCCACACAGATTAGTCACAGTTTTAAGATAATTTTAATAACTCTGCTAAGGGGTAATTTTAAGAGTAATTTTGCTATGGAAGGGTTACGTGGATTTTATATACTGTCAGAACATCAAGTATTATCATGGCTGTCTCCTCTTTTGGCTTTGCAAATACTCAAATATCTGTTAAGCGTTTATTAGCATAGCAGCATGTATGAAATACCGAGTTGCAGTTGTGTTCAAGTCTCAACAGGAACGGAAACTGGAGAGACCTGATTTCTTTTACACTGTCAGTCATTACAGCTTCATTTTTAACATATGTATACAAGGTTTTGGGTAATATTTCATTTGAGAAGCTTCCATTACAGGTATTTTGGAGATACTGTGGATTTGGTTCCAAACCGTCACAAGAAAGTGACTATTGCAATTTATTGAATAACATGAATTTTTCTCTCAGTGTCTATGAAAGTTATGTTTAAATGATAGTATAGTCTACTGCGCAGGGAACTGCATTCTGCTAAAAATGGACAGAGCTCAGGGCAGGAGAGAGAGAGAGCACAGTCAGTAGGGTTTGCTTGGTCCATGGCTGACCTGAGTTCAGTCCCTGTTACTGCATTGGGTCCCGAGTCCACCAGGAGTGATCCCTAAGTACTAAGCCCTGAGCACCTCCTGACTGGCCTCCCCAAAACAAAACAAAAAGGTATATAACTTATTCTAAATACTGTTTTTTTCTTTTGCTAAAAAATGATAACTATCATTTGAACCTTTCATAAATGACAGTCTTTTATTGCTGGCGGAGGGTCTTATAAAAATAATGCAAAATCTGTTAAGTGCATTAAAAACTAAGCACAAACAAAATGAGGGGTGCCTCTGTTTATACAGCTAAAGAAAATGCCCCAAACCATGAAATTCAGCCTTTGCCTTCAAGCTACATCAAACTTAACTGGGAAAGCAAATAGAAACCCACTAGACGTTTATTAGGAAAAGTGAGAGACTTAATTGTGTAAAATAGTATTATGAATCCATATTTTGATTGGACTGAGTGGTTTGGAAAGGGAGAAAAAGACTTCAACTGAGCTCCGCGCCATCTGCTGTGGGCGACCCTCACTATTCTTGGTGAGCTCAGGTCTGATGTCTACCCGAGCAGAGAAAAACATTCTTGGATCTTAGCACCTTAGATGATACTCTACACAGGGGGTCGGTCCTTGATCCCCCTTAATGATGGGTTGACATGAGTTTCTGGACTTCACACTGGTGCAAAAATCGCATATACTGAGTACAAACAACAAATTTTGGCCTTCATATGGGTTAATAGAATGTGAGAAGGCTTCTTGTGATGTGGCCAGTGAGTCACAGTCCCTGCATAAGCATGGAGATTGCAAGGATAAACAAATGATACTTGAACAGTTTTCACTTTCAATACAGTAGTTTAGTCAATAAGTCACATAGCATCTGGTTGGATGATATTTCCCATCATAAGCTAATAGCAGTGTCTTCAATACGTTTAAGGTAAGCTAGGATAAATTACTGTGTTTAATAGATTTTAATAGATATTAAATGTACTTTTAACTTAATGTATTCTCAATTTACAACAGGTTTATCAGGACATGATCTGATAACAGTCATAAACTGATGTTGGCAATTGTGCTGCTGGTCAACAGGCACTTTTGGTGATAATCTGTAACATGTTTTTAAATGGTTGAAGCTTTCAGCAATTATCTATAACACGTTTCTAAATGGTTGTGAACAATTTCTAAATCCGACACAATTGTATCATCTATCGTAACCAGCTTCCTTCCCAAAGGCCTATCTGAGGAATAAACATTGGGCATTCTGTATGGTGTCACTTCACTTATATCACTTGTCTTCCAGTTGTTCATGGATTTGCTCAAGCGGGCACCAGTGTCCAGTAGCAAGCAAGTGTAGCCCAAGGGCATCTGTTTGCTCCAGGAACAGGAAGAGCCTCAAATTAGTCCTTCAGGACATGGGAATGAGGTCCATAATTGTTACTGGGTTTTGGCATATCAAATAAAACACAGGTAGCTTGCCAGGCTCTGCCGTGATTCTTTTTGGTACTGTACAATAATAAAGATTTCAATTAGGGAAGTGTTGAGAGTGACTGCAGTCTCTCAGTGCTTACATTATATGTAAAACTGTCTGTGTGGGTGGGGAGAGATGGGGATCATACGTAGCAGTGCTCAGGGCTTACTCCTGGCTCTGCTTAGAGCACAAAGGGACTGTGACTTCTGAGGCCTTCTGAGGGCTTGAGGCACCACAAAGGATATAGAGCCCAGGTCTGTTGCATGCAAGGCAAGCACACTACCCACTATACTACTACTTTGACCCTTTTGAAACATTTTTATTAGGGTGAAAACTTAAGATGGATAAAAAGGTAAAGGGACTCTGCTTGTTATCAATACATAAGGAATACTGAGTCATCTCTAACCCAATATACTTCTCACTGCTCCTCAACTACTTATTTTGAAGCAAATCTCAGATACCACAGTATTTAATTTTCAAGTAATTCAGGATATTTTCTGAAAGCTGAGGACTTAAGGGGCCAGAACAACAGTACAGGGGTTAAGGCACTAGTTCTTGGATGCAGCTGGCCCTGGTTTGATCCCCAGTACCACCTATGGTCCCCTGAGCCAGGAATGATTCCTAAGTACAGAGCCAGGAGGAAGCGCTATGCATGGTTGGTGTTCTCACCCTCCCAAAAAAGACTAAGACATAAAAGCAATCATAACACCGTTTTTTAAAAAATAGTATAATCAATCTCCAGTTAGTGTTGTTTCCCTTGCTCAAATTAAAAAATATTTGTTCAACACAGGATCCAAATAATATTTCACACATTGCATTTGATTGCTAAAGGCATCCTTCTCCTCTTTTGGTATTCTGGTCCACATCAAGCTGTGCTCAGGAATGACACTTGGCAGTGCTCCGAAACCATACGTGGTGATGGGGATTTGAACCTAGGTTGGTCATGTGCAAGGCAAATAGCTGAATCCCTGTACTACCTCTTTGGCTCACTTTTCTAATTTTTTTATTGGGGGGGAAGGCCTCCCAAGCCATGTTCCCCCACTTCTCAGCAATTCTCTGCCAAGCGGGCCGGTGGTTCACATGAGCCCATGAAGATGCAGCAGTGTTTCAGCCCCCATGGTGTTGGGGTAATGTGGTGCTGGGACTCGAACCAGATCTAGTCACGTGCAATGTTTGTACTTTAACCCTCAGCTACTGCTTCGAGTCTCTGGAACCCTAGGATAGACTAGGCGAGGCTTCTGGAATTTTGGGTTTGTGGCGCCTGACAAACTAGAAGACTCCTGGACTTTAAGCCTCATCACACAGAACCATTTCTGATTGTTTCAGAGTAGAACACTCACCAGAGCAAAGCAGTTTAAAATGTCGGTAAGGCCTTCCTTGCATCCATGAGGCCTGTTAACAACACCTACTACACATATGCCTGGCCTGAGAATCACTGGGTGTGGAGGAAACATTGCTAGCCAGAGCATTTCACCCATCAGATCTGAATTGCTGGGCCTAGTACCACAGGAAGTGGGCTGCAAACTCCAGAACAAAACTGGGTGACCCCTCCCTAAGAATGTTAAGAGAGATCTGGCAGAGGAAATAAATATAAGTGCACTATAAGAAGGGCACGAGAGTGTTGGACACCAGCATGGTCAAGTCAGAGAAGGAAAGCTCTGGCTGTGCAGTTTGAAGCAAACAAAACAGTGTTTGTTTGTTCTTTTTTTTTTTGTGGGCGCCACACCTGGCGATGCTCAGGGTTTTCTCCTGGCTCTGCACTCAGGAATTACTCCTGGCGTTGCTTGGGAACCATACGGGATGCCAGGGATCGAACCCAGGCCAGCATGGGCCGGCCGTGTACAAGGCAAACACCCTATCCGCTGGACTATCATTCCGGCCCCAAAAGTGTTTGTTTGGACTGTTGATTTTATCTTGGTCTTTCAGGTAAAAGCAACTTGTATGAATGTGGTCAGTACAGTGTCCTGCACATGACAAACTGATAATTTGAATATCTGTTCCCATAGTCTGTAAATTGATAATTTCCTGATGTACAGAACAGAGGAAAATCTTCAAAAGGAAGTCAAGGGATCCAACTTTCCTTTTACCTAATCATAATTCTTTTTTTTTCTTTTTGGGTCACAGCCGGCGATGCTCAGGGGTTACTCCTGGCTCTGCACTCAGGAATCACTCCTGGCGGTGCTTGGGGGAACCATATGGGATGCCGGGATCGAACCTGGCCAGCACAGGCTGGCGCGTGCAAGGCAAACGCCCTACCTGCTGGGCTATCGCTCCGGCTCCAATAATTCTGAAAGCTATCATTTACTGATGGTTTCTTAAGGGTCAGGCCATAGAAGCTAGCCACTTCTAGTGAAAATGGCACACAAAAGAAATCAAAGTTATTTGTTCACTCAAGGATATAGAGTACTTTACACTGACCCTTCTGAGCAACTGCTACCATCTTGTCATAGATTTTATAATCATCTTCATTTTACAAAGTCATTGTAGAGCTTGGATTTAGTCTTTTGAAACTAGTCCTTTGTTACAAGGTCTGACGCATTTTGATAAGACACTCATTCCCTTTTTACAGAAGGATGTAGTTTAGGACAAATACATTAAGAATGATGAACTTGATTTAAATCGGAGTATCTGAGGAGTCAAATCAGCAAGAAGAGCAGGCCAGTACCAACACTCAGTTCCAGGATCACAGGTTTCAGGTAAGTCCCACTTCAGATCCCTTCCCCTTTCTTTGCAAACTACCCCCTCCTCCTTCGCTCAGTCAGTCAGGCCTGTGCTGCTGGTGGCAGGAAGCCAGTTACATTGAAGGGGAAAAAAAGAAACCTCAGAAATCAACAGGATGTTTTGTTTTTTGTTCTGCAGGCCGGCTGGTTTCAGAGCCCTTTAACCATCTGTCAAAGTACCTACTGTGTGCAAAACAGTTCATAGTTTAGCCATTTGCACTCCCCAGAACATTAATCCTGAAACTTCCTGGAGACAGATGGCGGAAGAGGAATGCTGGCTTGTTTGGATTTTCCACATTTCCGACGCACCCCCTTCCCCTCAGGAACCGTTCAGCCCCTTCAAGGTAGCAGGAGCGACATTTGTCATTAACAGGTTGCACAAACCTGAGAATGAAGAGGAAAGCTTTGGGCATACAGAGCTTAACAGATACCTCAGGAGAGGTGTCAGAAACTTGCAGCGTCTGGGATTCAGTCCCCAGGCCCGATCAATTCCAAATTAGCTTTCTAGGTGAAGACAGAATAAAATTTGCAGAAGAAATAATAGAATATAAAAGGGCTCAAGTCCTTTAAGTCCCTCACACCCTACAGAGCAAAACCCCAGCAGGTTTCTGTGCAAAAAACATTTTGAGATGAATGCATACATTGTCCTCTTAACAATGCAAACGTGACAGCTGCCTATTCACTAATCGTTCCGCCTCCGTTCAGAGCAGTTCGTGCCACAGAGGCATCTTCTGCACTATCGTTATGCAACCTCACTCGCAGCGGGAGTTATTTCCTGTGCTTCTAGCTGCGCCAGATTCATGTAACACGCCTACCATAGGCTTCAATGGAAGTCGTTCTCCATTAACAACCACTGTAGCTTATGGGGATGAATGCCCTGTACAGAACACCCTTGCGCTGTAAAAATCCAAGATATTAAAACTAATACACACACACACACACACACATACACACACACACTGGTTATGTATGCATACAGACGAGACTGCAGCAATGCAATCAGAGGGACAGCAGGCGGAGCCTCTTTGTACAGTCCCCTCCTTCTAACCCCCACCAACTCAAGATGAACTCGTGCCAGTCCCATTCTTTGCAGTGCAAGGAAAACACAGACACACACTCACACACCGCAGAAGAGGACAGCCTCCAAATGTCCTCTCTACGCACACTGTCAGTTCTAGTGTCTTCATTCGAACGACCCGGATAATCCAAAGCAAATAACGGGGAGCAAAGCGCTGCAACAATGCAACCTCCCAGGCAGCTCCCCGTGCAACTCACACCCCCCGCCCCCTTTCGCGGCGTGCCAAGAGTTTGGAGCGCGCGCACGCACACAGCGAGCGCAAGGCCTGACGTATCCCTCCGCCTCCCTCCTTTCCCCGCTCGGCGGCTCAAACAACGATTTGGGAAATGAAGGGAGGAGGGAACTACTTTCCTGAAACTTGCTATGCTGCACACGACTTCGAGTTGCAGTGATTCGCCCGGAGGCCGCAGCTTTTAGTTGTCCTACCACACACCCTCCCTGTCCCGGCAGCCTTGCTCGGCCACCTCGCCCGGCGCCCGCGGTGGCCCCCCCGGAGGCGGGAGGAGGGGGAGAAGCGGGCGGTCCGGAGAAGTCGCCAGGGACTACTTCGCCTGCTGCCTCCCGCGGGCGCCCCCGGTTCGGGCAGCGGCGGCGGCGGAAGGAGCGGGCGGCGTGAGCGCTTCCCGCCGCCCCCTCGCGACTCCCCTCGGGCGGGCGTGAGGAGCTGGCCCGCCGAGCTGCTGGTGGGCACTGGCTGGCGGACGCCCAGCTGCCGTCTTCTCGCTCCCCGCCGCGTCTCAGGACCTTGCCCCTGCGGGCGCACCCGTTCTTCTTCGGCCCGGTGGGGGCGGTCGCCTGCTCCCGCTTCGCCGGGCTCCCCGCCGTCGCCCCCTCCTCCCCTTTCTGGAAGTCGTCCCGGCCGGAGCGTGTCTGGAGGAATCCGCCGCCGTCAGGGCCCTCGCCGGCTGCAGCCCGTTCCTGAGGAGCGCCCCCGGGGCTGAGCGGGCAGCCGGGCGGCTAGGGCGGGAGATGGTGGGGTGGGCGCCGGCTGGACCGCGCCGCCGCCGCCCGGAGCCCGGCACCTCCCCGCCGGCCCCCCACCGAGCGGAGCGCCGCTTCCTCCCCGCCGCATCCCTGAGGAAGGGAAGCGCCGCCTCAGCTCCCCGGCGGCCGCGTCCGGCCGCCCGCCCGCTCCTTCCTGACCGGACCCCGTCGCGCTCCACCCCAGTGGCCGGGCGAGCGGGCTTCCCAGACCCTCTTTGCCTTTTTTCTTTTTAAAGACCCCCCCGCCTCCCCCTTTTTCCACCGACCCATCCGGCCTCCTCGGATCCGTGGCCGGACACTCAGGCGAGGGAAGAGGCTGGGGTCGCCACGGCGGAGGTTGTTGCCGCCACCCCCTTGCGGGGTGGCCGGGGATCCCGGCTGGGGGCACCGTTCGGGTGAGGCATCCACCATGGTGAGGCCCCTGAGCCGCTGCCCTCGCGCCCCCCCGGCCGCCGCTGCCTCCTGCCCCTCGGTGCTGCTGCTGCTGCTCGTGCTGTTGCTCCTCCATCTCCAGATCGGATCACGGTGAGGGAAAGATGAGCGAGGAGACGGCGACTTCTGACAACGAGTAAGTGCTCTCTGCTCTTGAATCCCCCCGACCCTAATCTTGCCTTTCCCCCTTCCTAGCCAGCCCCCACCCCCGCCCCCGAGGTAAAGCTTGCAGCCCTGCAGAGTTCTCCAGTGCGTCGTGTTCTGGACTTAACCTTTGCTTTTTTTTTTTTTTTTTTGAGCCATTTTATTTCGTGGCAGCATCCCCCCCCCCTTAGTTGCATCCGGCCGCGGCGGAGACGTGATTAAGTATTGGGGTGCCATGGCAAGTGCATGTCCTTGAGATGCAGCCAGTTTGCTGGGCGGAGGCAGGGTGGGGAGCGCCCTTGGCCTGGAAGCCCCCTCCCCCGCCCCGGGTCCTTTGGGCACTTAAGCACCCGGTCAACACCCCGGAGATCCTGCTTCTGCTTCCTTCGGAGCCGTTCCCCTCGGAAACCGAAGTGGGGCGCACCTCCTGCGGCGAACTGCTCCAGAATCTTAATTCGATGAGTCAGTGACTCTTAAACACCGATTAAGCCTGCCCCCTCCCCTCTTTTAAACTTACGACCTGTAAGGTTCTGGGGTGTTTTTCCCCGTACTGTGGCTCGGGAAGCGTTTTTAGTGTTTAATAGGATTAAGGCCCCCCCGGGGTGTGGGAGCCGTTGAACAATTAATTGCATTTGACCATTGCGAATACTGGACCTGCTGTTCTGTGGAGCCCGGGAGAGTGGTGGAGTCCGCTTCGTCCTCCCTGCCCGTGGTGGAACACAGGGTTTACCTTGATTTTAGCAGTATTTACATTGCCTTCATTCATTAACTTCGGCCGTTTAAGTTTTTGTTTATTGGCACTGCTCTGTTTTCCAAATTGAGTCTTTGGCTTTTTTGTTCCTAAAGAACTGCTCTCACGGTAACAGCTGCCTGGGACCAGGGCGGATGGTGCGGAACAGTTTTCTATTGAGACGGGATTTAATTCCCCCCGACTATTGGCCGCCTTGTTCTGGGCCGTGAAGTTCAAGTTTTGTTGGTCGGGGGGTTGGGGAGGGGGAGGGGGTGGGCGCGCGAGGGAGTTGGGTCGCCCTGGGATGCATTCCTTTAAATAAAATGCATTCCTGCAGTCATACCTTGCTGCTGGGACGTTAAAGTGGGGGGGAGCCGAGGCCTGTTCAGCATAAAAGAGCTGTGGAAATGCCCTGGGGCGCCTCTCCGCGCTCCCCCCACGCCGGCTTCTCTGGCGGGCGGGTGTGCGAGAAGGTAGATTGCTGCAGTGTCAGTGCAGTGCAGAAGCAGAAGGGGCCGCCATGTTCTCTGTCTTTTTTTGTGAATCGCTCTCATTTGCATAGCACAGTCTCCATTCATAAAAAAAAATTAAACATCCATCACCTTGGACATCTTGAAAGGATTTTCCAGGGAAGAAAGCGTGAGGCTTTAGCCTCCTGTCTTCAAGTCGATTTTGTAGGCTGGCGGAAGTCAGGAGGGCTCGCAGTTGTAGGTTAAACTCACCGACCCAAGGCACATACAAACAGCTACCTCTGTTCTCAGAATGTTGACACAGTTATGTGGGAAATATCAGTTCGGGGAGGTGCTGGGACCACGTGATCGCCTCCATTCATAAAATACCTGGCTGTCCATTCACAGTGCTGTGCTGTCTGACTGCCTTCCGCAGATTAGCCCTGCTTGGAGAGATCAAGAAGTGTCTGGAGCACGCCTCCCTAGGAGAGAGACTGCTCGCAGTTCTGCACAAAAGGACGGTCCTTTCACTGCTCCCGGTTAGGGAATTAGCTTGGATCAAAATGTCAGCTTCTGGTTTTGATGGGGAAAGCCTTGAATACCATTTTAAGGTAAAATATCCAATAGCTCCTTGATAACGCAGCTGATAGAAAAAGAAACCGAGGGGCTGATTTGACGGATGTGTACGTTTTTTCCTTTGGTTTCTTTTCATATCTAGTACTGGACAGTTCGAGGGTGTAAGTTTTTGGGATAGTGCTGTGGGTGATCCAGCTGTTACACTAAAAAAAATTGCCAGTGTTTTAAACCCCAAGATACTGATGTTTTTGAAGTACAGAATGACCATTTCTAGCTTTATAAAAACGATAGCCTTTTTTAAAAACTTAATTTTCACTTGGGACAACCTGGAAATTCCCTTACCCCAGGGTTTTAGAATTCTGTTTTCACACATATATCCTGCTTTATTTATACGTTTTTTGGGGGATATTTGTTATGTTTGTTTTGGTAGGACATTAATAGGTTTTTAACGTGTTTCATTATAAGGTGAATTTCTTTATAATGTGTTATTCCAATAACTTATGTATCTAAATTACTGGAATTTATAAAGATATAAAGCAGGCAGTGTTTTGAAATGGCACTGTATTATATAAATCATGTATATGGAGAAACTAAAGAGCAGTATTATACCATTCTTAAATTTTTATCAGTATAAATCTCTTACATTTAATCTGGATCTTATATATTTGATTTTCCTTTTTTCTTTTTATAAATTTTAAAAGTCACAGTAGGAATGTATACTAGAGATAGTTTTCTACTCTGTTTTTTTTTCACCTCATTTGAACCTTTAAAAAAAAGTGAAAATCACCATATCTTGAGAAAGTCTTTCCTAAGTAGCCATTATGGTAAGAATCTTCTAAGGCCTTCAGAAACTCCATTTTAAAATCCTCTAGTACATGCTCTGTTACTTGAAATTAGAGCCCTGGGTCAATAGATAAGTTACATGTGAGTATGTATTAATCAAGAATTATTGAGGATTTTATTATGTGTAAGAGTCGGTGTAGTTTGTGTTATGTAATGCCTTAATTTAGAGAAGGTTGAGTTTTGTTTTCTTCAGTCTCAGAAGGAACTGCTTTAACTGTCCATTAAAAAAAAAATTCCTCTATGCTAAGTAATAGTTCCTTTTAGATAATGTACAAAAATGTCTTTGAAGTAAATAAAATTATTGATTGAATTTCTGCCACTTTGATTCTTTTTTGTGTAATCAGACTTTGCCATGTTAGTGAATCCTCTTATTTAGATTTTTACTGTCAAGCTCATAAAAGCTTGAATGTAGCTTGTATTTAGTTTATAACTTGTATATTTATGCATAATTTGTGTGTATATGTATATGTATTTATGTATTTCCAACAGACTGGAATTGCGCAGTCGGTATATCAGAGCTTAATGTATTGTGAATATTTCCTGTCATGCAGTAGAGCATGATTTTTAATGACAACATGGTATTCAGTGTATAACAAACATACTTTAGGGTTTATCAGTTTATTATTATTGAATATTATTTCTAAATAATACTTCATTTTATCCTGAGTTAATTCTTCATCCAAATTTATTAATACTTTTCTGATGCATGGGAATAGATTTATCTAAATATGTGAATGGTGTTAAAAGGCACCAATTTTAAAAATTGCATTGTTCTTTCTGCAAATTGTCTCAATGTTTAAGTGTGCTTTTTGCCTTAAATGTCTCTATAATTCTCTTTGAAAAAAGAATTTTTGCCAGTTGAGATATTACTGATTTTTTTCCTAAAACCTGGATGATGAAATGATTTTCTGGAAAAAAAAATTCATTACGTTGTTTGAGGCAATCAGACTTCAGTAATACTTTTAAATCAGATTAAAGTAATTCTGCAAAAGGCAGTTGCAGGTAATTTATTTAGTTTTTACTTGATTTTGACCACCTTTAATAATAGAAGTTAAAGAACATTGAACTTGAAATTGGTAGATGAATTTTCTTGCCTTACCTGTTAGTAATTCTGTGATTCCAGGAATGTGGCTGCTTCTGTGGGCCTTAGTCCAATCATTTGGAAATCAAGAAATTGGCCAAAACATTATTGTGGACCCTTCTTGTGCTAATTACTCTAAAATAGTAATAATCATAAGACATTTGCAAGTCTTTTGTAGCATACATCTGTGTTAATTGTAGCATACACAGATTTGTAGCATACATCTGAGTTAATTGATTATAATGTTATACTGCTGTTTCTGACATGATTAAGGAACTAAAAGGCTTGAGATCTGGTTGATGATGAACTAAAAGCATGAATTTTTAATAAGAAATTTGGGAATAATTGGCACATTTATATCTAATTTTGGGCTAATAGACACAAGCCTTTGATAAGTATATACCACACAGATTGGCAACATTGGCAACCGTGTAGTGTTCTTTTTTGTTTATTTTTGAGCCACTACTGGTGTTGCTTGGGGAATCACCATAAACAGTACTAGGAGTCCAACTGGGATCAACCATGTGCAAGGCAAGAGCCTGGCCCTGTAGTGCTCTAAAAAAATAAATAAATAAATAAGATCTCTGATTGGATAGATGAACAAAAGGTTATTGGTATTAAATATCAAGTTGCTTGGTCTTTAAAAGAAGTATAATAAGTTAATATCTTTCATGCTTTATTAGCCAAAAAATGCCAAGTCAGCCTTCCTTAGTTAATTATGTGTATCATTAATCTACTACTAGGGAATGATTATATGCTTAGTGAAAAATACCTTGATTTAGGTTACTGTTTTATATTTTGTGTCATAGTTGAATCTAATTTTAGAGTCCAGAACCAAAGATATTACAAATCTCAGATGGTTTTGTAACATTCAGAATGAATGGAATTAGAAGCAACAAAAAATTGGTAAATTTTTTAATAGGTTTGCTTATTTATTTATTTATTTATTTGCTTTTTGGGTCACACCTGGCAATTCTCAGGGGTTACTCCTGGCTCTGCACTCAGGAATTTCTCCTGGCGGTGCTCGGGGGACCATATGGGATGCCGGGATCGAACCCGGCTGACACAGGCCAGCCGCTTGCAAGGCAAAGGCCCTACCCACTGGGCTATCGCTCCGGCCCCTAAAATTGATTTATTAATGGATCCTAGAATAGGATGTTAAATTGCTTTATATGTAAAATTCTTAAAATTTAGTGTGGTCCACCCCCAATCCTCCAATTTCTTACTGAGATTTTTTACATTAAATCGAAGGAAATGCCAACAAATCATAGCAGTATGTGTGCCTGATGGCAATTGCACTAGTTTCTTAGAGCTGCCTTTGTTAGTGCCATATGCTTGGTGGCTCAAAAGAGCTAGTTTTAAAGTTCTAATGGTTAGAAGTCCACAATCAAATTGTTTGACAGAGTCAAGCTCCTTCAGAAACCATCATTAGGCAATCTTTCAGCTTTTCTCTGTTTCTGGTGGATCATGGACTTTGTAATTTCGGGTGGAATTTCAGTGACTTACAGTTGCTAAATACCTTTCTCTACCTTTATCTCTTGTGTTCTTCCTGTGACTCTCTTGCCTTCTTACAAGGACACCTTCATTAGGAGCCCATCCTATTCCAGGTGATCTCTTAACTGAATACTTTCACAGTGATTCTGTTAAAGTAAGGTCATGGTTTCGAGGGACTAACTAGGCAGCTTAGGAGTTCAACTTTTTTATGGAATACAATTTTCGATCCATTGTAAAAATAATTTTTGTAGTACAATTCAGTTCTGTTATGATGTTACAGGTGATGTTAGATAACATGTTCAAGTAGCAGGTATCTGTGAAACTGCTATTTTAAGCCATTGTCAGCTTATATACTAAGTGTTAAAACACGGTATATAACTATACTAAAATTTAAGTGATATTTATTTCCATTTAATGTATTTTTCTAATCCTACATGTTTTGTTCCATATCCTTAATATTCTCTGTGAAAGCATAGGCTTTACCAGGCTGCCAAAAATGTCTGTGGCTCAAAAAGGTTGAAATCTCCTGCTATATAGACTAGCTCAAAGGCTGAATCACAGATAAAGATAGAAAATAGGAAGATAAAGAAACACCAACGATAAGAGGAGCAAGTTTGACATGAAGCTAATAGTTCCAAAAGAAGAGATAATGGAGGAGAGGAAATATTCAGAGATAATAGCTGGAAGTTTTCAAGAAGTAGCAAGTCAAACCTACTTCAGTGAACCAAAAACAAAGCCTCACAGTAAAACTAGGTTTATCTCAAGATTCTAAGACTGGATCAGTATGAAAATAATTAAGAAATTCTATCATATGTAAAGACTAGGGTGAGAAATAAGACAATCATCTTAAATGCTGCAGTCTCTGCTCACATAATATATAATTAAATGTTCACAATTTATGTTGATAGTAGAAGTTTCTTACACTCTGTTTTTCTTAAAACAAAGTATCGTTTGATCAACTATGATTTATTCAAGTTCTAAATTTCTGCTTTCATGCTTCTGAAATTCATTTTTGCTATGTCATTGTTACTCATAAATGTAGAATTGACTGATGGATCTTACCAAGTATCTGAGAAATTTTCGAATTATCTTGAAAAATATTTTATAGTTGGAAGGCAAACTGTAAACTCTTGAATGGTATTTTCTTTCTATAGTTAGAATGCAAAGAATAAAATTAAGCAAGAGTAATTGAAATTAAAATTTAATGCCAGTTTTATAATTTCATTTTTAAATCTTACCTGTATTGCAGGTAGTAATAATTTTTAATTTGTTATAAATTTTTAATTTGTTCTTGGGCCAAGGCTTATTTATAGCTCTGCACTTAGGAATCACTGCTGGTGGTGCTGGGGGTCCAACATGGGTCAGCTGTGTACAAGGCAAGTGCCCTGCCTGCTGTGCTATGACTTGGCATGATCATAATTATTTTCCCAGTAGCATTTACTATTTTTATATAATAAGACATAATCTAATAATGTGTTTTATAAGTAGCAGGTTTTATTAATGATTTATCTATGTTGTACCCTATAATATTGCTAGAAAATATAGACTAAAGTTAATAAATTTGGACTTTACTGATATTGCTTTTTTATACATACGACTTAATTTTGGCATAAAATTACCAAACCTTTTCCTCCACGGTTTTTCTGTGAACATACTGCTATTTTGAGATTGGAGTTAAAAGACAAATTCTGGGCTTGTCGCTTGGTAAAATACAAAAGCATTTTGGAATTTCAGTTTAGTATATATGGATTTCTAAGATTTTTCAGAACAGATCAGTTGCTTTAAGAGTTTTAGTTTATTGACATTTAAGTTCAAGTTCTCTTTCATACCACAACTCTTAGTAATGATAATAATAGAATTAGTTAAGGTTTTGTTATTTATTCAATGGACTAATTATGATTGAGGTGTACTATAGAAAGTTGAATTCTGGGGCTTGTTTGAACAGTTAGTTAATTGGAGAGAGAAGGGGGCCGGAGTGATAGCCCAGCGGGTAGGGTGTTTGCCTTGCACGCGGCTGGCCCATGCCGGCCTGGGTGGCCTGGGTTCGATCCCCGGCATCCCATATGGTCCCCGAGAACCACCAGGAGTAACCCCTGAGCATTGCCGGGTGTGACCCAAAAAAGCAAAAAAAAAAATTGAGAGAGAAGAATATGAGTTCTTTAATGAGGAAGGTGTAAAGGGGAAAACATCAGAAAGTTAGGGATTTGAAGCAATGGGAGATGAATTTTTTGAGGCATACCTAGTAAGAATAATTAGTTGACAGGACTTAAAGGAGGAAGTCAGAAGAGTGAGGGGTAAGATGAATTCAGCATTATAATTTAAGCTGCAGTGATGCTTTTAAATGAAGTGGGGGAAAGCAGAGGTTTTCAATGGGACAATAACTTTGATCTTAGATTTATGAGTATCTTTTATGTATCAAGGTAGAAAAGTTTGGTGCCCAAATAATATTAAGAGATTAGAGTTAGAGGTGATGTCTTCAGTATATGTCATATTGCCTGAGGTGGAAAACTTGTTCAGGGAAAATATTAAATTGTGATGGAAAGATGAATCGTCAGAAACCACAGTTGTTAAGGCAGAGAAAGAAGAGACATCAAAAATTATAAAGTCTTCAGAGGTAGGAGAGTACAGAGAAGTACTCGGACGAAATGGAAAGAGATAAAGTAGAGGCAACAGGATAAGAGAACACGTGGGGAGTTAAGAGATGGATGTTTTGGAATGAGATGATGATGTTAGTAGTGGCTAGGGAGAGAAAAAAAAAGATTTGAGGAATGGCTGGGTACTTAGTTCGGGAAAGAAGATTCATAACAAACTTTCACTGCTGGTTAAATCCGTTTGGTGAGATGAGATAACTGAGGTGAGATAACTTGAGAGAGGCTTAGGTAACTAACTAGTCCACAGCCTCACGAGAAGGTTGTAAGTGGCAGAAATTGAAATGGCATTATTTATACTACACTACATCTTACATATAGACTGTATCTTAAAGAATAAGACTGAAATGAATGCATGAACCCTATATTAACACTGTTGTAAATCACAGTGCCTAAAATTTTAAAGAATAAAGTGATTGACTCAAAATTGATAATTGTTTTGATATTGGAACTTCTGCTAAAGTTCAAGAACATGTAGAATGGAAGTGGAGAAAACTGAAAAATAGGTTTTGCTCAGAACACGGTCTCCAAAGTCATGGCGTATGAGGGAAGATTAAAGTAGAAATGGGCTGCATGTGTAGAGAAGCCAGAATCAAAAATTAGCAACATTGAGGCTGGTAGCAAGAGGTGAGTGATTTACAGTGGAAGTGTGAATGTTAACTTTCTACAGTTAAAGAACAGGAATAAAGGTTTTGGAATTAGAAGTTACAAAGGTTGATGAGGATAAGAAAAAGGAAGGGCTTAGTGGGAGTTGCTGAGTACTGGAAATGAATCACTCCCAACAGTGGTCTTATCTGGGGTAAAGGATGTTGGGGATTAGGAAGCTGAAGAGAAAATAGACACATGAATAAATTATCTAGATTTGTATTTTATTGAGAACTTTAAAGTTTTATGAGAGGTTACCCAAGATTCTGACTGTTATCACAGGGTTTTATCCAAATAAACTACTTTGTTTTTGACAGAAGATTTTTGTATTTTTTGGGCACTGAAATTGTAGAGAGGCCTTATAAAAATCAAAACATATAATTTTCTACTGTTTAGCCTGGTGCTCACAGTTTGTTATTCTAACATTACTGTTGCCTATAGCAAACTTTAAACCTGCCCTTTGTCTATCTCTGTGCTTGATTCTCCATCTGTAAAACCAGGATAATGTCATCTCTGTAAAGACCCTCCTTTACAGAGATGACAAATTTAATCTTCTTTCTCTCAATAGCAATTTTGATTAGAGATAAGGGAATATTAAAAAGAACTTTGTTCTTGAGATTGAAATTACTATATTCATAAAATCCAGCATATATTTTCATTCAGCCTGAAGGTATGTTTACTTTTTAAAAAGAATTATTAACCTGCTAAGGATATTCTATTTTAGTTTAAAAGTCAAAAAGCATCTCTTCAGAACAATAGGATTTTCTGTTTTCTGAGTTAAATTAGAAAGATACATAGCTATAACTAGTGTGGGGCAAATTACTGAAATAAAGACCCATATCTGTTTTGTTTGAGTATTATTTACTTATAAACACATATTTCTAGAGCTGTTATTAGCACTTTTAATCTGAGCAAATGGGACTCTGTCTCTGTTTGCCAAGGCATCAAAAAATCAGATGGGCTGGACATGTAATGTGATTTGGAGACGACCGCGGGGCTAGAGCCCATACCGACTGGATCCCACGAGATGTCAAAAGATCATGGTGGCCGCCCACCTACAAGATGGTCAGACTGTTCTTTGTATTCCTGAAGCAACCAGATGCCATTGGGCTACACTGGCACCTGATAGGGTCAAATGGAAATATTACTGGTGCCCGCTTGAGCAAATCCATGAGTAATGGGATGTCAAGTGATCAAGTGAATCTGAGCACATTTTAGAAGTATAAGTAGACTTAACTTATCTTCATTTTTATTGATGAAGCTTTCTTTTCCAGAGTCAGTGCAGTAGCTTTGTTTGCTTGGGGTCATACCAAGCAATGCTCTGGGGTTAATCCCTTGCTCATGAATAACTCCCTGTTAGTGCTCCGGGACCATATGGGATACCAGGATTGAACCCACATAGGCTGTTATAAGACAGATCTCCACTTGTTGTAATACTGTCTTCATCCCAGAATAAATGAGCTTTCAAATATCACAAGAAAGGCAAAAACCTACTTTGAGGCAGGGAGCTGGGTTACCCCCAGCAGTACTCAGGACTTATTCCTGGCTCAGTGCTCTAAGTTCACTCCTGGCAAAGCAAGGGATCATGCTGTGCCAGGGATCAAAATGAGTTTGGCCACATGCAAGGCATGCTACCTACCCCACTGTGTTACAGCTCTGTCCACAGACTCTGTGTAATAAATATTCCTATTTTACATTTTAATAATTATTTTGATATTTACTAAGTATTCTGATTTAGCTATACATTAAAATATTATGTATTTTAATTATTGAAATAGTTTTATCTTTTTTTTTTTGTTTTTGCTTTATGGGATTATACGCCTGGCCATGCTCAGGGGTTACTCCTGCTCTGTATTCAGGCATTAACTCCTGGCAGTGCTCAGGGGAACCATATGGGATGCTGGTGATCGAACCTTAGTTGGCCATGTGCAAGGCAAACGTCCTACTCACTAGACTATTGCTCCAGCCCCAGTATATAGCTTTTGAGTGAGAAATTTTTTTTCTCTTAACGTTATTAGGTAATATGCTTGACAAAATTATTTTAATTTGCTAGATGCTCAGATGTTTTGGAAAAGGTAATAAACAGTTTTAAGATAGTTATTTTAAATTTCTACTGATAAGTAAGAATTTATGTACATGTTAAATGAGAGTACTAGACACAGTAAAAAAATATCTAATTATTCATATATTCTGATTATTCATATATCATTCTAGAATAGGGAGTTATTTAAACTTCAGGTGTTGAAGTGTTTACATCCTGTAAAGAGCTTGTTTTCACAAGGAAGTGTCTCTTTAATTCATAACATTATGTGTATACTAATCAAACGGTTTGAGGCTCTTTCGTATTCCTGAGGCAAGCAGATGCCATTGGGCTACACTGGCATGTGATAGGGTCAAATGGAAATGTTACTGGTGCCCGCTCAAGCAAATCTATGAATAATGGAATGTCAAGTGATCAAGTGATATGTATACTTAATACTTTAATGGTAGTTTAATTTTTTTATTTTTTTTTAATTTAATTTTATTATTTTCCCCCCAAATATTATTACACCATTTTAGACATACAATTGAAAGATGCTCATGTAGAGTTTTGGTTCTACAGTGTTCCAACACGCATCCCTCCACCCAAACCCATCTCCCATCACCAATGTCCCCACCTCCCTCCCCCTCCCGCACCTCAACTACTTGGCAGATTCTGTATGTCATTTCTTTCCTCTTTATATCTCCTTCCCACCAAACTTTCCTGCTCTTCGTGGAATACAGTGCATTAAAAGACATTACTGTTTCACTATTTTAGTGGACCACGCGGCCCCTGCGCGCAACCTGGGCTTGAACTGGTTTTGCTCTGTTGATCTGGTCGTGAGGCAGTTTCCCAGCGTCCGGACAGCGAAAATGGTGGCTAGTGTGATGGGCGAGTTTCATCCAGCTGCTTCCGGGACCCCAAGAGGCGATGGGCCAACACCCAAAACCCATCTGCCCTCCTCGGGATCCCATCGTCAGCTGGGCTCTGCGCGAGCCGAGTTCCAGCCTCCCCAGCCGCTTGTGAAGCTCTGCATGCTGGCCCTGGGCAGCTCCTGGGGCGGGCCACCAGGCTCGACAAAATGGAGAGGGGAATGGCGGAACCCTGACTCCATCTGACGAATTCCCAGTGTTTTCCGCTTCTGGGAGCCGTCTACCTGGGCTCGAACTGGTTTTGCTCTGTTGATCTGGTCGTGAGGCAGTTTCCCAGTGTCCGAACAGCAAAAATGGTGGCTAGTGTGACGGGCGCAGTTTCATCCGGCTGCTTCCGAGACCCCCAGAGGCGATGGGCCATAGTTTTATCTTTGAGTGCAGTTGCCCAGAGGATCAGTCACACATGATGTCGGAACAGTGTCTTGAGAGAGTCTGCCAAACAGATATTGCAGCATTTCTATTAGTCAAATTGGTTCCATTTCTGCATTTTACATGGATTTTAGGTCTGGCATAGTCATTGTTGATGCCAAATGAAATAGCTATAACAAACACTTATTATGTGCCCGAGAAAGAAAGTGGGAATTAATTTTATTTTTAGTACAGTTAAAAATTAATTTTCTTGTCCATTTCCTTTGTTGTGGTGGTGATGACTTGGGTTTGCATACACATCTAACTGTGGTGCCCACGGTGGATGTCAGGTTGTGCTGCTCACACAAATGTGTTTCTCACGGAGGTTTGCGCTTCATGGTGCTTGCATATGGGCTTCTGGGGTCGGGGGGAGGGGTGGCACTCTTACTAAAATATACAAAGTTGTGGTTTTTAACCTAGCATAGCTGCATGCACATATATGTGCTCTTTCTACTATGGTATTTGTATGTCTTTAATTGAAGTGCTTGCTGGAGATCATGCCATCTTTTTTGTGTTGCTTACGCTTAACTGACCCTGAGGTAGCCAGCTATCAGTTGTGTGTTTTATTGTCAGGGATCACAGGTAGCAGAGCTGCCTGGATGGCACGTGAATTATGTGGGATACTGGGAATTTGCATTTGTAGCAAATGCTGACAAAGCAGGAACCCTTAAAACCCTTGTGTTTTTTTTTTTTTCTCTGGGCCCAGGAACAGAGGGGCTCAGACTCAAGATTAGATTTTGGAATGAACCAAGGGCCTCAAAAATTTGATCCTCATTCATGTCTTATTACTGAACTACATCCCTGACCTGTGAACTAATTTTTTTTAAAGCTTGCATTATTCTGGGTATTAGGGGGTAGATTTTGGAGATGAGGATGAATAAAATGAGGATATTTATTTACCTCAAGGAGTGCTTGAACTGATAGTAGAGAATAAGTGATTAATTTACTTGGGAACCGCAAACTTGGAAATAGTGATTCCAGCTAGGGAAATACAGTTTCCTAGAAGAAAAACTACTGAAAGTAAAAGCTATTTTTATTTTGAAGAAGCATCTTTCTGTGGAATGCTTACATATAGTTGAATAGTCTTATGATTTGACAAAGTGTGTCGTTTTTGCTGTCTTTGATTCACTTTGAGTTTGCATAAGAAAATAAAGTTAGTGTCCCTTAATTGATTAACTTAAAGCTGAGGGATCAAATATTAAGAACTTTTTTAAAATAGTTAGCCTTTATATATTGTACATGTTGTGTCAATAGTATCTTACTTCTTACAGCATTGTGAATGACTTTTTGAAATATTTTTAAAAAGTATTTTTTTTTTAGGACTGGAGAGGTAGCACAGGGATTAAGACACTTGTCCCTGCAGCAGTGCTTGATTTTATCCATGCACTGCTTACTGGCCCTCTGAGCGCTTTGGGGGTGTGGGGTGTCATCTATTTTGCAAATTGGTTTCTTTCATTAGCAAAACTTTTTGTTATGTATATGTGTGCTAGTGATCAAACTCAGGGCATTCCCAAACACAAGCAAGGCAAGTTCTCTGTCACTGAACACCTCAGGCCCCAGAGCTTAGAAATGACTAATTCATAATTAGCTCAGTAAAGTCGCGCTTTAATAAGATGTGGCATTCTAAGTCAGATCCATGATTCAGAAAGTGTGTATTTCTAAAAACTAAAGTCAGCTGTAGGTGAAGAACATGTTTATGGTTCCAAATGCCTCAAGTAACTTGATATGAACCTACTGAGCTATATATTCTTTTCTTTCCTTTCAGGTATTTATACTAAAGCTGAGATTTCATGGGTCAGAGTTTAAGCAGTGTGATACAATCATGTAAACATACTGATCTGTTACTCCTTTTAGCAGTCTATGTAATGTTAGGAACTTTCTACTATAACATTTTGTTAATTTGGGGGCGTAAAATGGTGGTGCTAAGGGATTACTCCTGTTCTTCCCCCAGAGATCTCTCCTAGTGGGACTTGAGGTTCCATATGGGGTGCTAGGATCCCTGGGTCAACCATGTGCAGAGCAGGTGCCTTACTCATGATTAAAACTCAAGCATTTTTGGTAATACAATACCATAGAGTTGACGAACTTAACTATACCAGTGGATTTGGTTACTTGGTTAAGACAGTGTCTGCCACGTTTTTAGTTTCTAAAATCTTTGTAGTAAACACTTTTGAAGAAGTACTTTGAAGTTTATGCAACTATTTTTGTAACATCTCGTTATTTTTGTGTGCAACAATTATTGTGATATTTGCGCAATGATGTTTTTCTATTTCTCTTATTCCTTCCATTGTCATGTCATTGCTTATTTTGGTGCTCAGATCATTCATAGGTAGTCCCGTCAAGTTCACTTCACTGTCCTTTGGAAATGTTCTATTATTTAAAAAATTCAGTATGCCACCATGAGATATTCAAGTACAAAGATGTTCATGATTGGGGTTCAGCCATACATTGTTCTATTATTTTTGAGCATTTGATTTTCGGAATTTAATTATGTCCCAGGTTCATCCATGATTTTTTTTCCTCACCAGCTTTAGAGTTAACCCTTTTATTCAAATAACTATGATTCCTTTTGTTGAAGAACTGTATTTAGAAACTGCTGTGTTGGTACTTTGCATGCTCATTGGCATTACCAAAATTGGTGATACTAGCTCCATTTTATTTTTAAAGAAAGCTAGGGAGAGTTCTCAAGTCTTGTTTATAATGGTTAGGTAAAACCTATAACTGTAATAGCATGTATTTTTCAATAGTTTCAGTTTGTCTTTCCTAACAAGGACAGGACACAATCTAATTAAAATACTTACAAGAAAACTATTTGCTGAGAATACTTTGTATTTCAAAACAGAAAAAGTCATTTATAGGCCAATTCAAAATACTATTTTCAGGGCTGGAGTGATAGTATAGCTGGTAGGACTTTTGCCTTGTACACGGCGACATATATTCAATCCCCAGCATCCCATATGGTCCCCCTGAGGACCACTAGGGGTAATTCCTGAGTGCAGAACCAGGAATAACCCCTGAGCATATAGGGTATGACCCCAAACTAAAATATATACATATATACATATATATATATAACTTTCAGGTGTTATGTCCTTGCTCTGAGTAAGGCAACATGTTAGACATTGGTTATGTTTTGTTATGCAAATATGGAGAGAACTTAGTCTTGAAAAATTTTTTTTGTTTATGTGGTATCATTCTTAATATATAGTTAAAGGTTCTAAGTAGTGGTGTGATTTGACTACTATAAATGTGTTACCTATTAATCCAAATATATCTTACTTAGATTTATATCTGTCTCATTTCAGTGTACCTGCACGGCAGAGCCTGGCAAGCTACCCGTGTTGTATTTGATATGCCAAATACCAGTAACAATTATAGACCTCATTCCGGAATGGATTGAGGCTCTTTATGTTCCTGGAGCAAGCAGATGCTCTACTAGCATGAGACAGGACATATGGAGATGTTACTGGGGCCCGCTCGAGCAAATCGATGATGAACGGGAAGACAGTGATATAGACAGTGATACATTTCAGTGTATTTCATAATATTTACTCAGCCATAAATGATGTTTGCTACTTAAAGCGCTTTATGTTCTTTTAAATTTTTATTTTGGGTGATGGTCACACACAGAGATCGTGGACTGTTGTGCTCAGGAATTACTTCTGGTAGTGCTTGGGGGACTACATACGGGTTGCCAGAGATTGAATCTGGGCAGCCATATGCATATCAAGCACCCTACCTGTTGTACTGCTCTAGCCCCAAGCAATTTGTGTTCTGTTTTTACTTCTTACTATAGTATCTTGAATTAGAATTATTTTCCCCACATTTCAAGTAAGAAAAGGGACAAGTACCTCTCCTTGTTAGAAAAAAAATTAGGCAAAAGTAAGGTTTTTTAAAAAAAAAATTATACCACTGTGAGATACGCAATTACCGAACTGTTCATGATTGGGTTTCAGTCATGCAGTGTTCCAGACCCATCCCTCCACCTGTGCACATTTCTCACCACCAAACATGTCCCTGATTCCCTCCCCCCACCCCAGTCTACCTCTGTGGCAGGTACTTTGCCTCCTCTCTCTCTCTCTCTCTCTCTCTCTCTCTCTCTCTCTCTCTCCCCCTCTCTCTCTCCCTCTCTCTCCTTTCCCCCTCCCTTCATTGTGACTTGCATACATGCATTTAAGGGTTACCATGTATATCCCTTTGCCTACATTCAGTGCTCAGTTCTAGGCTGGTATTATCATTTCCAACAATTATTAGCACACTGGTCTATTCTCTGTATTACCTAACCTCTGACTCCCTCACACTTGTAGTAGATTCCAATAAGGCGTATTTTAATCCTATTTCTATACAGCCAACAGTTGCATGCCATTATATTTTTATTCCGTGCATTATATTAGTATTCTCTTAAAGCTTTCAAAGTCCTTTAGTTCTTACCTGAAGATTTGGTGAACATGTATTCTTTACACCTTGAGTTTATTCTGCCCATTTACAAAGATCAAGCTCTGTTCATTTACTTGTTTCATGATTCTTGACTTTCCTTAGTATCACTAAAATCAGATAATAAGGAGTTGGAGAGATAGTACAATTCAGGTAAATCATTTGTTTGCATGTGGTCAACCAAGGTGTGCCATGTGGTCAACTAGGTTAGTTCTCTGGCACCATACACAGTAAAGTAAACAAACCAAAAATAGATATACCTGTTCTGGAAGCTTACTGTTAGGATTAAGTGTAATTTATGTAAAGCCTTGAGCCGTACACATAGCAAGTACTGACTGAAATGTTAACAGCATATTATCACTATTATTGTTAGATCCTTAGAATACTTTTGTATATATTGCACTGCCTACTCATAAACTACTTATTAATATGTTATTATTAACTCATTGAAAAGAAACACTTAACCATTCCTGCCATGGAGTAGTAAATGAGCAATATATGACATTCATGGTGAACTATCTAGAAATATTTTACAGGTATTGGATATTTCATGAAATCAAAGAATTTTCAGATTGGAAAAAAGACTTTAAGTAGTATCTTGATTCTTAATTTTTTCTCACATAAAGGTACTAAATTCTAGATGAGTTAATGGCTTCCCTAGGTAGAGAATTTCATTGTGTTAATCTCAATGGGAACTTTGACTTAAAAACTCTTAATTCAGTCTTCTTCCACTGCCAGTTTTTCCCACAATATGACCATGTAAACCCAGTCTGTATTAAGGAAAATTACCTCCTCTTTATTTTTAGTGATCATTGATGCCAGTAACTACTGATTCTTAATATATTGCCAATATAATTTGGAAAATAAATATCTAATTTGCTTCTTTAAAGGAGGCAAATGGAATAATGTTCATTATTAAGAATACCTTCAGGAACCCAAGAGACAATAAAGTAGGTAAGGTGCTTGTGCGCATAAATCTGGGTTAGGTCTCTGGAACCATGTATGTTCTCCTGAGCCCAACCAGCAATAAGCCCTGAGCACAGCTGGATACCTCTACCCTCCAAACAATACCTCCATTAATATGAGTAGCTGGTTATTAAACGTTCTTGTAAATGCATTGTCCAGATTCTCATGTAGCAAAAAAGGACTTGGTAAGAAATTGTTTTTCAATATGGACATTCCTCCAAAGACTAGAAATTGAGCTCCCATTTGACCCAGTCATACCACTCCTTGGAATATACCCTGAGAAGCCAAAAATGCGCAGCGGAAACACCATCCCTACTTTTGTGTTCATAAAAGCATTATTCATAATAGCCAGAATCTGGAAACAACCTGAGTGCCCGAGAATCGATGACTGGAGAAAGAAGCTTTGGTACATCTACACAATGGAATACTATACAGCTGTTAGGAAAAATGAAGTTATGAAATTTGCCTATAAATGGATGGACATGGAGAGGATCATATTGAGTGAAATTAGCCAGGAGAGAGACAGATATAGAATGACTGCATTTATTTGCATGACATAAATATATATGTACATATTATGATACCAATATCCAAGGTCAGGGGAAGCATGGATCAGGAGGTCTTGTCAAAGTGAAAATTATCACAAATGTGTGGGAATCAGAGGCTAGGTAATACAGAGAATAGAACAGTGTAGCAATAATTGTCGAAAGTGCTAATACCAACCTAGAACTGAGCATTAAATACAGGCAAAAAGATACACATGACATCATTTTAATGTATGTATTTTAATTCACAATGTGGAAGGGAAAGAAAAGAAAGAACTAGAGAGAAAGAGAAAGAAAGTACCTGCCATAGGAGAAAACCGGGGACATTGGTGGTGGGAAATGGGCACTGGTGGAGGGATGGGTACTGGAACACTGTATGACCGAAACCCAAATATGAACATCTTATGAACAACTTTGTAATTGTGTATCTCACGGTGGTATAATAAAATATTTTAAAAAATTAAATTAAAAAAAAGAAATCGCTTTTTCATCTGAGTATTTGCTTTGGTGAGGTCCAGTTTTATTTTATTCACTCTGTTGTTACTGTAGGTGCAGAGGGGCCACAGTTGGTGGTGTGTTGGCATCAGTGGTGCTGGGTGGCCTCCAGGGGTATTGATTGTGCTGGGCAGCCAATCAAGGTCTTTGAATATGCAAGGCCTATGCTCTACTACTGGTAGCCACCATTCCCAACCTCATAGAAGTTTTAAACTAAATTTGTAAGCAGAATTTTGCATTTGACACCTAATCTATGATCACATTTTATTTTTTTTAATGGAATAAGGTTTCATTTGCTCTGCATGTAGGTGTGCAGTTGTTTTGGCACTGTTTTAGAACACCTGTCATGCTCCATTATGTTGTTCTTGAGACTGTCAGAGGATAATGTTTTATGATTGTATGTATATGAGGTGATTCTGGGCTTTCTTTTCTGTCCCATTGATTTCTTTGTTCTTTTGCATATATTATACGTCTGAACACTAATGTAATACATTTTAAGTTGAGTGGTGTCATTCCTCCTACTTAATAGTTTTCCTTCAGTATTATGTTGGTTATTTTGGTTAACTCTAAAGGATATTGGAACTGTTCTCTATCATCTGAGTTTAGTATTAATACATTGTCTATAAGTTGTGGGTTCCTTTTTTTTTTTTTTTTGGTATGCCTGGTGATCTTTTCTTAATCTTCATTAAAAAATTACTATAAACTTTTTGAAATCTAAAAAACAAACTAGTAAAATGTGGGGAAAGGATGGAAATGTCTTATAATAACTAGGTCTGTCTTTTCCCTTCCAGTTTCATTGAGGTATAATTTGTTAAGTAAAAATTAGAAATTTGATGTTTCTGTATGGGTATACTTTATGAAATAAAGTACCAGTCTATGTAGATTTATTAGGTTGTACAGTACTGGGTTTTTCCCATTAAGAAACTTAATATCGGGGCAGGAGCAACAATACAGTGGGTAGGGTGTTTGCATCCTGCCAACCCCTGTGTGATCCCCGGCATGCCATATGATCCCCAGCACCAAAAGAGTAATTCTTAAGTGCAGAGCCAGGAATAACCCCTGAGCATTTCCAGGTGTGACCCAAAAATTAAAAAAAAAAAAACTTAATATCTACCCTGTTAGTAAATTCAAGTATATTGTAGAGTATTAGTATAATCACATTGCTGTACATCAGATTTCCTGAACTTGTATAGTCATGAGTATTTTAGTAATCCAGTGTCTCTAGACTATTAAATTTTTTGTTTCTGTAACACCTTCCCATAGTTGAGACTGATGACTGAAAGGGCTATAATGTCTTTTCTTTCCCGATACTTGTAGATCTCTAACAAAACTCCAAGTTAGGCTCATGTTAAATAATTCTCTAGGGCAAGGTATTTTAAAGGAAACAGTGCTCTGTTATATTTCAAAATGTTTCCCTTTTCCCTCCTTCTTTGAAAATGTAAAAGGATTTTTCCTCTGATATTATGAGAATTTGCAGAGTTCTATGGAGGTAAAGCTCACAAAAAATGAGACAATTTGATGACTTGACTTCCTTTGAAGTTTTTATTTCAAAGTTGTACACACTGGGCATCCAGTGATTTTTCACTTACAGCTTATCCTTTTCTTACCCTGGCAGGATATGATTCCTGCAGGGCTATTCTGGGTTTTCTGCTCTAGCTAGTTTTGGTTTTCTGTATTCATCTGCCTCTACAATTTTGGGAACAGTAGTTTGTTTGCCTGTGACTTTACTTCTCTTACCATCAAAAAAGAGTTGGTAATATTTAATTTTATTCAGTTTTTCACTTATTACATATTGGTGGGAAATATAATCTATATGACTGCAGGATGTTAATTTTGTACTTGATTTTTTTTCTCTTCCTCCTTTTTTTTTAAGTGCTTTTATTTTTTTAAATTTTTTTTTTATTTTTGGGTCACACCCGCAATACTCAGGGGTTACTCCTGGCTCTGCACTCAGGAATTACTCCCTGGTGGTGCTCAGGGGACCATATGGGATGCCGGGATTGAACCTAGGCGGGCATGGGCCGGCCGTGTGCAAGGCAAATGCCCTACCTGCTGGGCTATAGCTCCGGCCCCTCTTCCTCCTTTCTTGATTATTCAGTTTAATGTGCTTTTAAACCTCCTTAGTACTCATATCTATTTATAAAAGAAATGCCCCAGTGTTTCACTTGAGATGTAGTAATTGAGTTTTAAATACCCTTTATCGAGTTAAATATCTTTCTGGTATTTCTTTCCAAGAATATTATTACAAATTACCATTACTTTTTTTTTAAGCACCATCCAAGCTGATAGGACTTTCCTGATATAGTATGCTTTTTTAGTATTTGAGTCTTGGTGTGGAAACTAGGTAAAATGTTGTCCCACTTTATTAAATTTATCAAACTGAAAATTCTGCTTATCTGTTCCTATTTTAGTTCAGAAAAACAGATCCTTATGGGAGTTGGAGTGATAGGACAGCTTGGCTTGCACAGTCAACCCAGATTGGACTCTTACACCCCTGTCTGATCCCTTGAGACTGCCAGGAGTGATCCCTCTTGAGTGCACGCCCCACTGCCTATGGCCCAGAAACCAAGACTAAAACACAGACAAAACATAGACCCTATGTTGCTGCTTATATTGTTTAACCTAAAGGTTCTGGAGCCCCTCCAGCCCTCCCGCCCCTTACAGGGGAAAGAAAAAACACTTAGCACCCTCCTAGAAATCAGCCTCTAAGCTAAGAAAATCGAGCTCCCGTTTACTTGAAGCTGTTAGTAATCCCCAAATCAGTTACTTTTCCTGAGAGAGACAGAGAGAGAGAGAGAGAGAGAGAGAGAGAGAGAGAGAGAGAGAGGGGGGGTAGAAGTTTATAATAATAGTATTTTGCTGTGAACTTTTTAAGAAAAGAAATGCACACTTTTTGAGTGAGGTGACCTTTGCATAAAGCAGTCTTATGTTAGGGAAACTATTTCTTATATTACTTTACTCCTTCTATCTACTCATCCTTCAACTTACAATTCTGAGTGCATTTGGGTCCTGGAAATACGTCAATCACTGGAATTTGAGGTGTTCTTGAATGATGCATATTTGAGCAAGGGTCATCCTTTGGTGTTTTCCTTTGATTATAAACCTTGTTCCTCTCTCTTTGTCCTTAGCTTTGCTTCTGTGGTATCTTTAATGTTTACCCTTAAGATAAAATTATCTGACCAGTGTACAGGGTAGTGGCTTTCTAAAGGAAGAGAGCTCAGAGGGGACTTGGAAAAGAAAACATTTTAATCTTGTTTGAAACCAAAATTTCGTAAAACATTGATTATCCTTATAGAGGCTCATAGATAAGACATGCTGATATATTGGGAATAGGCCTGAGAATATAGCTCTTTTTCTTTTATTTTCTTTTTTGGGTCACATCCAGCAATGCTCAGGGGTTACTCCTGGCTCTGCAATCAGGAATTACTCCTGATAGTGCTTAGGGACCATATGGGATGTGGGGAATTTAACACAGGTTGGCAGGGGCAAGGCACACCGTATCTGCTGAACTATTCCTCTGGCCCCGAGTATAGCTATTTCATACAGATTGAAAACAGTATCTCAGGTAACATTCTGCTTTGATACTTGTCTGTGGTGGCTATGGACATATGGTTTCTGCTCATGTGAGACATGAATACTATTCATAGAAAATGTTAAATCTAAATAATTAAGTAAAGGATGTATTTTAGGTTGTGGGGAGGAAAATCATTAAGCAAAAAACTAAAACAAGGAAACTAATTGAATAAGGGAAGAGGGAAGTTAGATCTTGGAGCAATTTATATTGGGTGGAGCTACTTGGAGGAGGATTCTTGTTTGTTGATACCAAATTCCTCTCAGGAGAATTCAAGCAAAGAAATCAGCAAATGCTGAAGTCTGGGATGGAAATAAACTGTTCAAGGAATAGAAAGGATGCTGTTGTGATTGGAGATACTGAATGAGAAGTAGTCTTATAAAGGAGGTCTTTAAGCTTTTTTTCATTTGTTTTGACTATTGTGTTTTCATGTTAGTGTTTTTCTTGGAACTTTTTAAGTAACATAATAGACATAGAGTCGCTCCACATACTGCCACCAGTGTGATAAAAAATAAATGTATTCTAAATGTAATTTTATGGTGATAATCTTTCACTTATTTAATTTTTCCCAATACATATATGTATTAGAGTTACATACAACTTCAGAGATATATTCATATATTTTCAAACTGTTGTTTTCTGTTACAGCTAGAAACTTGTTACTGGAGTGCCACAGACCAATCAAGGCATAGGTATAAATTTAATAATTTAAAACTAAAATTTTATGATCAGTTTTCAAAAGTAAAAAATACACATGTATTTTATTTGTTAAAGTTCTACTTCAGAAATTTGAAATAGGGGCGGAACGATAGCCCAGCTGGTAGGGTGTTTGCCTTGCACGCAGCCGCCTGTGCTGGCCTGGGTTTGATCCCCAGCATCCCATATGGACCCCCGAGCACCGCCAGTAACTCCTGAGTGCAGAGCCAGGAGTAGCCCCTGAGCATTGCCGGGGTGACCCAAAGCAAAAAAAAAAAAAAAAAAAAAAAAAGAAAGAAAGAAAGAAATTTGAAATATGGTTTCCCAAGTCTCATCTCTTTGGAGTCAGATAGTGAATCTTGGGTCTCTTATTTTTTTTTTTTTTTAAATATTTTATTACACCGCCATGTGATATACAATTACAAAGATGTTCATGTTTGGGTTTCCGTCATACAGTGTTCCAGCACCCATCCCTCCACCAGTGCCCATTTCCCAACACCAATGTCCCCACTTCCCTCCCCCTCCCCCAGCCCGCCTCTATGGCAAATTCTTTATCTCTTCTCTTACACATTGTGGATTGCAATACATACATTCAGAGATCATCATGTATATCTTTTTCCTATATTCAATGCTCAGTTCTAGACTGGTATTATCATTTTTGGCAAATATTAGCACACTGTTCTCTTCTCTGTCCTACCCAACCACTGATTCCCACATGTTTGTGGAAGATTCCACCTTTTTTTTTTTATTGAAAGATGCTAGGTAGAGCTTTGGTTCTACAGTGTTCCAACACGCACCCTCCGCCCAAACCCATCTCCCATCACCAATGACCCCACCTCCCTCCCCCGCTCCCGCACCTCAACCACTTGGCGAGTTCTGTATGTCATTTCTTTCCTCTTTATATCTCCTTCCCAACAAACTTTCCTGCTCTTCGTTGACTGCAATGCATTAAAAGACATTACTGTTTCACTATTTTAGTGGACCAGCAGGGCCGCTTGTGGCGCCGCGACCTGGGCTCTCGAACTGGCTTTGCTCTGTTGATCTGGTCTGAGGCCGTTTCGCAGCGTCCGGACAGCAAACATGGTGGCTAGTGTGGTGGGCGAAGTCACATCTGGCTGCTTCCGGGACCCCTCAGAGGCGACGGGCCACTCCCAAAACCCATCTGCCCCTCCTCGGGGTTCCATGGTCAGCTAGGCGCAGGCCGAGCGCCAGCCTCCCCAGCCTTCCGTGAGGCCCTGTGCTGGCCCGTGGGCAGCTGGCGGCAGGGCCACCAGGTCCGACAAGATGGAGGGGGAAGGGACGACCACGCCTCCACTGACGACTTCCCGGTGATTCCCGCCTCTTGGGGCCGCCTACCTGGGCTCGAACTGGCTTTGCTCTGTTGATCTGGTCTGAGGCCGCTTTCGCAGCGTCCGGACAGCAAACATGGTGGCTAGTGTGGTGGGCGAGTCACATCTGGCTGCTTCCGGGACCCCTCAGAGGCGACGGGCCCACTCCCAAAACCCATCTGCCCTCCCCCGGGGTTCCATGGTCAGCTAGGCCCGGCGCAGGCCGAGCGCCAGCCTCCCCAGCCTTCCGTGAGGGCCCTGTGCTGGCCCGTGGGCAGCTCCGCCGGCAGGGGCCACCAGGTCCGACAAGATTGGGTCTCTTATTTTTAATTTTATTTTTTTAATTTGCTTTTTTGGGTCACAGTAATGCTAAGGGGGTTATTCCTGGCTCTGCACTCAGGAATTAATCCCGAAAGTGCTCAGGAAACCGTATGGGATGCTAAGGATCGAACACAGGTCAGCCACATGCAAGGCAAACACCCTATCTGCTGTACTGCCGCTCCAGCCTGGGTACCTTTTAGTTTTAATGTGAGCCAATCCTGTTGGTAGCCAGGCAGGGAGTAGGGGGAGAGGCATAATGGTGCTGGAAATGGAGCCCAGGGAGTCGCAAATGCGAGATTTGTACTCTGCCGTTGATCTATATCTCAACTTCGTGAGTCTGTGATTTTAAAATATATTCCTGATAGTACTGATAAAGTCAATTTGCAGACCTGCGTTTAGAAATTTCTGAAATAAAGATAGTGTGAGAGATAATGGCTCTTGCCATATTTGCTGCCAACCCCAGTTTGATCCCTCACACCACATAGTCCTCCATGCACTGCCAGGGGTCACTCAGAGCACTGAGCACTCCTAGGTGTGGCCCATCTCCATCTTCCAACAAAAGCAACCCAAAACTTTGTTTTTCTGAGCTAGAGGGATTTTGACGTAAAATGTTTCATGATGATTCCCTGTTTATTTGTATGATAATACCAAATTTATTGAAATTTTAGTTACATTGTTTGGATTCCAAAATAAGCTGTTCATAGCGTTTTTCTGTTTTATTTTGGGGCCATAGCTGGTGGCTTGGAGGGACGTTTTGGGGTGCTGGAGGTCAAACCCAGGTCATTGTGTACAAGGCAAGCACCCTGCCCGCATAGCATCCCTCTAGCCCCTTGTTTTCTCGTTTATAAAAGATAAATATAGAAATAAAATGGATAAAATAGTTTTATTTCTAATGAAATGAATCTTACTAAGTGCAAAATTGGAGGCGAAATAAAAGCCAATATTTAAGAAATCATAAGATTTTATTTTATTTTATTTTATTTCTTTTGCTTTTTGGGTCACACCTGCAATGCTCAGGGGTGTCTCCTGGCTCTGCACTCAGGGAATTACTCCTGGCGTTGCTCAGGGGACCATATGGGATGCCGGGGATCGAACCCGGGCCGGCATGGGCCGTGCCGCGCAAGGCAAACGCCTACCGCTGGGCTATCGCTCCGCCCCTAGAAATCATAAGATTTTATACAGGTAAGATTTCCAGCTTTAAAAAGATCAGAACATTCTTATAATACTGAACTTGAATAGGAACTCAAGTAGCAATGCAGCTGCTAGAGTGGAGTGTAAAGAGTTCCCTTTAGATGGCCACTCTCACTGTGAGTATTGTAAGTATTTAAACAGTCATCTTCATTTATTTCTATGTTTAACTTCTACTGTAAAAACCAAAATGCTTGTTTTCATATAAACTGAATCTTTATGAAATTAGATGAAAATTCACGTTTTCCTATTAAAAAGTGGGCTATCTTAAAATGACTTAACTAATTATCCTTTAATTATACTCTGTTACTAAGAAATGGTGTCCACATCTTTGTATAAATTAATTCTATGAGTACTTTAGTGTTCAAATCATATTCCCAAATAGGCGATTTCTCTTTTTAAGAAAAAACAGTATTTTCCCCCTTATTTTGTGATTCTATTTATCCATCTACTTATCTTGCAATTCTTTTTCAAAGCTTTCAGTCATTTCCTGCATCACTTAATGTTTCTGAATTACTTTTAAATTTTATTATACCACTGTAGAGATATACAATTACAAAGCTGTTCATGATTGAGTTTCAGTCAGTGTTCAGCACCCATCCCTCCCAGTGCACATTTCCCACCTCTAGGTCCCTGGCTTCCCTCCCCTCTCCCAGCCTGCCTCTAGGACAGGCAGTTTTCCTCTCTCCTCTTGTTTTCTCTCTCTCTCTCTCTTTTCTCTCCCCCTCTCCCCCTCCCTCCTCTTCTTCTCTCTCTCCCCCCTACCTCCCTCTCCCTCCTCCTTTCCTCTTACACATTGTGGCTTGCAGTACATACATTTGGGGTTATTGTGTATATTCCTTTGCCTATGTTCAATGCTCAGTTCTAGTCTGGCGTTTAACAATTTCCAACAATTATTAGCACACTGGTTCCTTTTCTATCTTGCCTAACTCTGACCCCCACACACTTGGGGTGGATTCCAACCTTTGCCAAGTCCTCCTGGTCCATGTTTTGCCTGACCTTGAGAACAGTCCCTTGCTATTTTTTTAATATCCCACAGTTGACGTTCTTTATGTCCTTTTCTTTCTGAATAATTTCATTCAGCATGGTATACTCCTTGCCCAGCCATTTATAGGCAAAATTTCATCACTTAGTTTTTCCTAACAGCTACGCAGTATTCCATTGTATAGATGTACCGTAGCTTCTTTATACAGTCATCTGTTCTTGGGCATTCAGGTTGTTTCCAGATTCTGGCTATTGTGAATAGTGCTGCTGTGAACATAGAAGAGCAGATGGTGTTTTTGCTGTTTTGATGACAGTTTAAAAATTTGCTCTTTTTAAATTAGTTGCATTGTGAATTCTTAATCTGAACTGAGTCTTATTCAGTTAGTAAGCTTATCAGTCAGAAAATTGTTATATTTTCTGTTGAATATACGAATTGTAGGTATATATTATAGTTAATATATCCATGTATTTGAGCCTTTCATGAAAAGTGACTTGACCTGTAGATAAAAAACTTTAAATGATATGCATGATACATTACAAATTTGGTCTTACATAAATTGAATTTAAAGTAGATCTTGCAATGATTTCAATCAATTAGGTTCTTCAGAACTCAATGTGAAGTTCAATTACAATGGAACAATTTTTGTTGGGGGTGAGGGCACCGCATCCTGTGGTGCTTAGGAGTTTCTCCTGGTTCTGTGCTTTGGGACTATGGGGTTTTGGGGATCGAACCCAGGTCAGCCACATGCAAGGCAGACACTGTAACTAGCTGCTGTACTATTGTTCTGGCCTCTGGGATGATTTAATAGTCAAAGAGGATAAAGATCTTTTAAAATTTGGAAAGAATTCTGCCTCGCTATAGTGCCAATCCCTAGGAGCTATTCTTTTTTATAGACTACAATATTACTGTCTGTTTCACATACTTTTACTTTATGAAGAACTCCCATAGGAAGAAATTTCTGGAGCATTTCCCAGATAAAAACAGCTACATTCACTCTTTTAGTTAAAACATCTGCAAAGTTGTTTACATGTGAGACTTATGATTAAGGAGCTTCATAATTGACCCCTCCACATAAAAAATATGGTCAGTCAAATTTTGTAGGCATTCCGGTGATAGTATTGATGTATGCACTACTATCGTTACCGCTTTATAATTGTGTTATGGTCATAGGGCTGTTGTATTTTCCAAATAGTTTAAAATTTTCTTTGTTACTCAGATTTACTATAGTTCTGGTGGGTCACACTGAAGGGGAAAATGTGAGATATTCAGAGCCAGTGGTGAGAGGGTTGAGCACTCCAAACTCATTTCTTAGTATGCAAAGCTGCAACTATGACTTGACACCTTTTCCATCAATTCTGTGGATTTTTTAAAAGCAAGATTTATTCTATGCTCATGATTTGGATTAATGTTGGTTGTTGTGGTGTTGGTAGTAATGTTGGTTGTTAGGCATTATTTATTATTCCTTGGAGTGTTCTTCAGCTCTACTGACAGCTGTACTCTAGAAATCTTGGCTCCTGTGTTTTGTTTTCACATAACCTCACCCCCATTTTTTTCTTATTTTGGAGGGCAGGGGAAGACCAGACTATGTTGAGAACTTAATGCCTTACTTTATGCTCAGTGCTCAGGGAGTCATATTTGGTTTCAGTGACTGAACCTGCAGCTATTGCCTGCAAGCACCTAGCCTGTTTAGTTTTATTTATTGTATCTTTAGTAATTTTCCATTTCAGATAAGAATAACATACATTGCTCTGTGCTTCTCTATTTTCTTTTATGACCATCCAGTTTTTAATAAATACTTCAGGTAACATGGTTACAGTAGTGTTACAGTTTACCTTATTTGATGTACAGAGTTGCTAAGCCCCACCATCAACTGGAAGTGCTCATCATCCTCCATCTCTGACACTTCTGGTCTGATCTTCATTACCTCACCCATGGCTTATTAATTGGTTTCGTAATCTAAGGTCAAAGGTATTTACTGTCTCTGTCCCTTGGCTTGTCTCCATTCTACAAATGAATGAGATTATGTTATCTGTTGTCCAGTGACTTATTTTTGCTTCATACCTTTCAGTTCCATCCACGTTGTAGCTAATTGCAGCATTTCATCTAGCATAGTATTGCACTGTATCTATGTACCACGGTTTCTTTATCTGTTGTTGAACATTTGGTTTGTTTCCATATCCTGGCTATTGTACTTAGCTTCAGTGAGCATGGGTATGCATTTATCTTTTCAATTTAATATTTTGAGGTTAGATACCAAAAATGGAATCACTGGATCCCATGGAGTTCACTGTATCACTGTCTTCCCGTTGTTCATCGATTTGCTCGAGCAGGCCCCAGTAACATCTCCATATGTCCTGTCTCATGCTAGTAGAGCCCAAGGGCATCTGTTTGCTCCAGGAACATAAAGAGCCACAATCCATTCCGGAATGAGGTCTATAATTGTTACTGGTATTTGGCATATCAAATACAACACGGGTAGCTTGCCAGGCTCCACCATGCAGGTAGCATACTTTTGCAGTCATCTCTAAGTCCAGCATTTAATGATGAACGCAGCCGCGGCTGAGCCGGATTGTGATAGGCTGGCTGCTGGGTGGAGTTCTGACGAGAGAGAAGTCGGATGTGGAAAATGGAGGCCCTCATGGAGTGGGGGGGTTGCCTGGCTTGTTGCAAGGCTCTGCTGGACTGGCGGGCCAGGGCTAGAACCCGCCATCTCTCCTGGACTCCTTGTGAGCGGCTGGGCACAGGGAGAGCAAGTAGCAGCTCTGCCCCATGTCTGGATGTAACTCCCATGGAGTTACAGTCTTAATTTTTGAGAAATCAACATACTACTTTCCATAGAGACTGAACCAGACAACATTCCCACCATCATGGGTTACCAACCAATTTATTTGCTATGTGCCATGCTCATTGGTATGAGGTGGTACGTCACTGTCATTTTAATTTTAATTTTTAATTAATTTTAATTTTAATTTTAATTTCCCTGATGTTGGATACTTTTTCATATGCCTTTTGGCCATCCATATGATGGCATCATTCACTTTAATTTTTTTTTTTAATTTTCGCTTTCTGGGTCATACTCGCAATGCTCAGGGATTACTCCTGGCAGTGCTCAGGGGACCAAATGGGATGCCAGGGATTGAACCCGGGTTGACTGAGTGTCCTCCCTGTTGTGCTATTGCTCCAACTCTTCACCATTCACTTTAAATAATTGTTTACTTTAAGCAGCTATTCTCTTCATTAAACAACATTATCTTTAATATTGTGAAAGCCATCTATATGGTTTTAGTGTGAAGCATATCTTTTTTTAACTGAAACACCGAGTTACAGTTACTGTATTATGATTGCATTTCAGGGCCAAGCATATTTTCCCTCTTCTGTTAATAGTAACTACTTTTCTTGGTGTCATACCTTCAGTGTCAGATTTTTTATTTTTTAGGCCTGACATAGAAAAAGACTGGGCCCCTGGATGAACCCAGAGCCACGGCAGAGCCTGGCAAGCTACCTGTGGTGTATTCGATATGCCAAAAACAGTAACAGTAATGGACCTCATTCCCAATGAATGGAGACTACGGAAGACAAGTGATACAAGTGATCCTGTCCTTCATTCCCCCACCTTAAAGACCTTCCCTTGCCTCCCCTATGTGATTGTTTCAGTATCCAGCCCAAACAGAAATGAGACACATACTTGGATGTTTGGACTCTGAAAAGAGGCACTATCTCTATGACTATAAGAATTTTGTGCACATAGAACTACTTGGGGAATGGGAAATCTTAACTAGAGCCAACACTAAAATGAAATCCATTTTGGGTCCAGAGTTACAGTACAATGGGTAAGGCGTCGTTCGTCTTGCATGCTGCTGACCCTGACATCGCAAGTGGTCCCCCAAGCAGTGCTGGGAGTAATTCCTTAGTGTCGAGCAAGGAGTAATCCCTGAGCAATGCCAGGTGTGCTCCACAAACCAAAAATAAATAAAATGAAGTCAGTTTTGTTTGAAAATTAAAATCCTTGGTTGAAACATTGCTAGTATTTGTTAAATAATTCAAGAGTAGAGTTTCTCTAAGTTTCCCATATTGAGTCACATATTGTGTCTGCAGGCTTATATGCAAACATATTCTATAACTGTACACATAGGCAAAAGGTCATTTTTAACCTTACAGGAATCCAACAGCTTTTTGGTTAAACGAGCAAGCTAAAAGAATAAGATAAACTATTTTTTGAGTAGATGAATACATATAACATGATTATTGGATTTTAAAAAATTAGTTATGTCAGCTTAGCCAGCAAAGACCTTTTCATTCAACACTTTTATTTTTTAAAGTCCTTGCTGTATCGTTTACTGTATGTATGGGTATATGGAGTATTGAGGGTTAAGGAAATCGCAGTATAAGAAAACTAGCTCTAAAATGAACATTTAATTATTTTAGTCTAAATGGAAACATTTTTCCAGTGTTTTTTTTTTTATTCCCAAAGGGATCTTTGTTTCTTTTGTTTCATTAGCATCTCAGACTCTCTCTTCAAAAGTCTTGATAGGTAGGAGGCTGTGTCCCTTACCTCCACTTTTAAAATCTCCCCTGCAGGGGGAGATACCTGTTCACGAAGGTGGTTTCTCCAGGGAAGGTGGTTTCCCCAGGGCAAGGCTTATCCATTGCACTCCGGACATGCTGACCCCTGCAATCTCCCCAAATGTGAGAAACTTGACTCCATAATTTGTGGTAGTGGGGGACTGCATTCGCGCCTCCCCCTGGTCATTTGGTTAATAATAGAACTGGAGGGGGGCATTGTGATAGTCCAGCGGGTAGGGCCTTTGCCTTGCACAGGCCCATGCCATTCCAGGTCATCCCATATGGTCCTCTGAGCACCGCCAGGAGTAATTCCTGAGTGTTGAGCCAGGAGAAACCCCTGAGCATTGCCAGGTGTGACCCAAAAAACAAAGAAAAAAAATCTCCCCTGCAGCACAAATAAACTAGTTGATCTTTTAAACTGCTTATTAGTATCAAAATACTTAATGACCCACTTTTTTTTGTTTAGATGACATTAGTTTTTTTTCTTTGTATGTGACATTTTAGGTGATGTATTTTTTGGTATCTTAGTGGTAATGTATTTTAGATTTACAACTTAGGTTATCAAATATGTGTAATAAATACCAGATATCTCTTCCTGATTTTTTTTTCTTCACTGTATCACTGTCTTCCTGTTCATCATTGATTTGCTCGAGCGGGCACCAGTAAGAAAAACCACTAAGATTTTCTTCTTAGATGGTTAATATTCTTACAATGAAATAAGTAACATAATAAGGAAATAGTCATATTTTGATAGCAAATTATACATGTGAATTATAATATGCAAGCACAAATCTCTTTGTGCAAATATGTCTTCATCTACGCAACAGTTTATACAGTAACTTTTGGGGGATGAGGGGCTCACAGCAGGCAGTACTCGGGATTATGCCTGGCGCTGTGCTCAGGAATCAAACCCAGGTCAGCCTCTTGCAAGGCAAATGTCCTACCTGCTGTACTTCTGGCTCTACTGTGCTTCTGTATTCTTCTGGCCCCTAGATAGTGATATTTTTTTTTAAGATTCACTTGATCACTTGACATCCCATTATTCGTCTATTTGCTTGAGCGGGCACCAGTAATATTTCCATTTGACCCTATTACATGCCAGTGTAGCCCAATGACATCTGGTTGCTTCAGGAATACGAAGAGCCTCAAACCGTTCGTTCAGGGTCTTGACGAAGAAATCTGACCATCTTGTAGGTGGGCAGCCACGTGATCTTTTAACATCCCGTGGGATCCAGTTGGTAACGGCTCTAATCTAGCTGTAGTCTCCAAATCGCATTACATGTCCAGCCCGTCTGATTTTCAATGCCTTGGCAAACGAGACAGCGCTCCTGACTATGGAACAGCGACAGAGGTTGGAGCTCCGATTCCTTCTTTCACTTGAGTGAGGTGTGATATTCCAAGCATAGCTCTTCTGATTCCTCTTTGGGAGAACTGAATAGGATTTTCATTCTGCTTTCGTAGGGGCCCAGCTCTCTGAGGCGCATGTTAATGCAGGGAGAATGGTGGAATTGAAGAGATGTGCCCAGAGCTGGAGGTTCTTTGTCTTTTTAACTATTTCTTCAATGCCTTTGAAGACATTTCATGCCGCTCTCTTCCTCCTGCGCAGATCAGGTTTTAGGTCGTTATCTTGTTTACTTCTCGACCTAGGTACAATAACTGCTGCATTCAGAGATGTTTGTTCCGTTGAGAGTGAATGAGGCCTCTGGAACTCGTTCATTTTTCATGAACATAGTTTTGCTGAGATCCAGCTATAGACCCATCTTTCCACATTCTCAGTTGAAGTCAGCCAGCATTTGTGCCGCTTGGCTAATGTTTGGTGTTATTAGAACAATGTCATCAGTGAATTGGAGGTGGTATAGTTGCCGACCATCTATCTTCCCTCCCTTCCTTCCCATTCTAATTGTCGCATGATGTTCTCGAGGGTGGCGCTGAAGAGTTTTGGTGAAATGGTATCACCCTGCTGAACCCCTCTTTTGACATGATTACTTTTTTGTAGAATTGTGAGGTCCTGGTGGTTAATCCGTAATAGAGCTCACAAAGGATCTTGATATATTGGGTTTGAACACCATGTTTGGCTAGGGCTTCGATGACCGCTTCATTCTCCACAGAATCAAAGGCTTTCTTTAAATCAATGAATGTGAGATAGAGTGGCATCTTGTACTCCCTACAAACCTCAATGAGCTTGGTTACCGTAGATATGGTCGATTGTGCTGAATCCTTTTTGGAAGCCAGCTTGCTCACATGGTTACCCTTCATCTAGTGTTCTGCCAATCCTGTTCAGGGTGACTCCAGTGAACAGCTTGTAGATGACAGACAACAGGCAGATGGGGCGATAGTTGCCAATGTCGTGGATGTCTCCCTTCTTGAACAGTAGAACTGTCTTGCTGGTTTTCCAATGGGAGGGCACCTTGCATTTGGACAGGTAGCGTATGAATATCCGAGCCAGTGTATTGATGAGTACTGATGGCAAATTCTTCAGGTGTTAGGGTCTGACTTTGTCTGGGCCTGGTGCTGTTCCCTTCTTTACTGATGAAATGGCATGTTGGATTTCAGAAGGGAGAACATTGGGAATGACATATCCATCCTGCGGAATTTGGTATGTGGGCAGGTGGACATGGCTGTCAAAGAGATCTGAGTAGAAGACATGGATAATCTTCTCTATTGCCTTTCTGGAAGATGTGATAGATCCATCAGAACATTGGAGGGCAATCATCTTGGTCTTATAGTTGGCGAAGGACAGGCAGGCGTTGAACTCCCAGAACTGAAGAGAACTCCCAGAACAACCACCAACTGGGAACTCTTTGGCACCTCTGCGACAACATGGGAAGATATCCTCATTGATGACATCGATGAAAAATACAACCGACTGGTTCAGCACCTCCATGATTGTGCAAAGAATGCCGAGAGAAAAAACCACAAAAGGACACCTGTCTTCAAAAACTCTTGAACTCATTCGCCAACGTGGCAAGGCGCGAGCCTCAGGTGACCATGTGCTAACATCCAAGCTTGCAAAGCAGTGCAGAGAAGCGATAATGGAAGACCTCAAAGAGAGAAGAGCTGAAATACTGGAAGATGCAGCAGAATCTGGGAAAAGCATTCGCAACGCCTGCTTGTCCTTTTTAAGATTACTTAAAAGAAAATATTTTGGGTGTCACCCAGCAGTTGCAAGTTTTATTCCTGGTTTTCTACTCAGGGATCACTCTGGTGGGGCTTAGGGGACCAAATGAGGTGCTATGGATAGAGCCTGACTTGGCCACATGTGCAAAGCTACGTCCCTCTACCTGTTGTATTTTTTAAGTCCCTAAAGATTACCTATTTATTAACATTAAAAGTTATCTTTAGGGGTTAGAGAGCTCGTACAGTGGGTCGGATAGTACTATTATAGGCAGCATGTATTTCACCAGGTATAAACAGAAGGTCTAGACAGTGCTTACCTTGCGTCCAGTCACTCTGGGTTCTATCCCTGGAACTGCAGGCTCCATCCCCTGAGCTTCACTAGGAATGATCCCTGAACACTAAGCTGAGCACAGTGGGTGTGGCCATGAAACAAAAAAAAACCTTGCTTTTTAATGTTTATTTTTCCCCTTTCCTGATTACTGGGGTTGATAAGGAGCAGAGGGAATTATTGTTTTCACATAGTTGACTAGTGTTCATTAGAAATTGCACTCTTTTAGCTGTGGTGATCTCATTGCTTGCTGGGGTTTCATGAGGTTCTAACACATTTGTTTGCTACAAGTCTTGCACATACCGGTGGGCATTGGAGCCTTGAGTTGTGGTCCTTATAAACATCTGGGTATGGTGGAGCTAGAAGCTGTTGTGCCTGTGATCAAAGGAAGCAGATACAGCAGGCATAAACAGATGGTCTAAACTGTTCTATACATGCAGTATCTTTGGGTATTGACCAGGTGTCCTTGCACCTCTAAGCTATGATAGCTATGGATGTTATTGTCTGCATACCTGAAATTTTTTTAAAGTAATACACAACTGAATTTATTCTCTCCTTACGGAAAATGAGTTTTTGGTTAATTTCTTAAATTCTGGCCCTCTGGGATCCTGATGAAGATGAAATGCGAATTGTATTATTCTTCAGTGTTATTGATGGATAAACAAGATTTGGACTGGGATGATTATAAATGAACTTACATACTGGTGGAAAGCCAGAGCATTGGTCTTTCCTGAGCTTGGTATATTATTGTACCTGGGCGAATCTTTTGCCAGGATTCACGAAGCTTTGGGACTGTTTCAAGACCTTTTGGTTCTTGTATAAGACTTTTAAGTGAGAATGATTTCGTCTACTTATGATACTTTATTCCTTCATGATTATCTATGGTGGTGTTAAAGGATTCCTAGATTGCAGTGTGAAATCCTGAAGTTGTGTAGCTGCACTTCTTGTCCTGTGTTACTTTGAATGGAGGATGCTAAATAACCTATTTGGGTTCTATGTGATTTACTTTGATTATTTGGCTCAGCTTTAAACAACTCACTGAGTATGGTTTTTGAAGTTTTTTTTTTAAGTGGAATCATTGGGAATTTCAGAGTTACTTATTCATGGTTAGGTTTCAGGCATGCAGTGTTTTGATGCTAGTTACTTCATCATTGTCCACTTCCCTCTGTCAGTGAACCCAGTTTCCCTCCTGTCCCTCATCCTGCCATTATGGCAAGCACTGTTTTTATTCCCCCACCCCCTTTTAGGCATTGTGGTTTACAATACTGCTACTGAAACAGCATTGTTCATATCACTTTATCTCCTTTCAGCACCCAACCCTTGTCCAGAATGACCACTTTCTTCTATCATGATCTTAGTGGTCACTCCCTGACATATCCTCTTACCCGCACAGGGCAAGCTTCCCCCTAAGGACCAGTTATCCCCCTAAGGACCAGTTCTTCATTTCTGTTGCCTTTGGGTATTAGTTATTCCCTGTAATTTCTACATTTTATATCCCACATATGAGCAAGATCATTCTGTCCCTCTCTGACTCATTTCACTCAGCATGATAACTCCAGATTCACCCCTATAGTAACAAATTACATGACCTTGATATTTTCTTACGGTTGAGTAATATTCCATTGTGTAAATATAGTATAGCTTTTTTTTAAAATAAAATTACCGTTCTTGGGTGAAAATATTCTTTTGGTATTAACATTGTAAGAAATACTGTTACTATAGTCAAACGAGATTCTGATAAAACAAGAAAATGTTAAATGTAAAATAGAATGCTTATATATAAGGTAGAACAGGGAAGTAAAATTGTGATAAATGTCAAGTTTGAAGGTTATGACTGGGGAATAGCTCAAAGACATGAGTACATGTTCTGCATGAGGGAGCCAACGGTTCCCTATCACTCTCAGAATTGATCCCTCAATAACTGCTAGGAGTGGTCAACAACCAAGGAATCAAAAAGTTTGAAGTTAATGGAAGATAGGAAATCATAAGTAACTCCCTGATAAATGCTGTAGATGCTAAACAGATTGAATTTATAAGGAGGAGAAGCTGAATAGTATGTAGAAGTCAAGAATTAAGGTAGTCCGTTCTGTTTCGTTTGGGGGCCTCACTGGTGATGCTCAGGGCTTATTCTTGGCTTGCTCAGGGACCTCAGTGGTGGCAGGAATTGTATTCAGGTCTACTTCATGCCAGGCAGTGCTTTACTGCTGTACTCTTCTCTCTAGTCCCTGAGGTTGCGCTGTCCGAGTGTTCCAGATAAGAAGGTAAAATAGGCATACCTTCTTCTTTGGCACCTACTTTAGTTTACAAAAAAAAGAAAGCATTTGAGAGTTATCTGCAAATTTTGTATGGTGGAAAGTAAACATTTCAGAGTAGAATTGTCTTTTCTTTCCAGAGCCAGTGACCAGGATGCTGAGAACAGTTAGGACTACCTCTGACGGCAGGAGTTGGAAGTAGAGTTTAGGTGTAGAAAAGGAGAAAGGGCCGCAAAGCTTTCCTACCATTTTTAAGTTGCCTTTTTCTTGATGTAGTAGTTGGTCAGTCTCTGGAAACCTTTCACTGTTTCTTAGACTTCAGACAAATTGATTTGCTCTTTTTCACTGTTTTTAAAAAACATTTCTGTTGAGGATTGGACCTTTGTAGCTACTTTGCCATTTTCAGTACTGTCCTTTTTACTTTTTAAATGTAACTTGAATAGAGAATTGAAAATGACATGTATTTGACTTAATATTTCTGTTGTACAGTACTATTACATACATTAAATTTTTAGTGAAAATTGAAGCTATATGCTTCATTTGAAATGGAAAAAAGTAAAATTGCACAATTAGGATTTTCTGTTTGAAGATTATAATTTTTATTCCTAGACTTTTATGAAATTTTCAGAGGCGTATGCTCACTTTCTCTTTGTAGAATGAAGTATTAACATGGTATTAATTGTATACCTACCACATCACTGGAAATTTCTAAATTTGGACTAGATTTCATATTTTAATGTTTGTGAATCACCTGTGCTGTCTATAGTTTGTCTCTAAAAAATATTCCTCCCGGATAATTGTAACACAAATTCTTTTTTTTTGTAAGAATTCTTTATTTGCTTTTTTTAATTTCTCTATTCAATCAGAAAATGTTTATTAAATATCTTTTATGGAGGCACACTTCTACGATTTACTTTCGTGTTGAATCTAACAGAATTCTCAGATTTTGGTGATTTTTGAGGCTCTATATGGCGATACTTATATTTTATTTTACTTTATTGGAAGATTAGTCTAATATGAATACCATTAAATTGTTATCTTTTTTTTTTTTAACCGTCGTAGTCTTATATGCCTGATCCTTGAGGAGTTGGCTTCTGACATACTGGATCGGCAGCTTATGTCAGAAGCCATGTTTAAGAATTAACTGAAGAAATTCCAGTTTCTTGGCAGTAAATGCCAAAACTTTGCATGCATTTTCAGCATGGATAAAACTAAATGCTTTAGGGTATTTATGGATGAAAAATTGAGGCAGTTTACCTCTACTAAATAAGGTGATATTTACAGAACTACAACTGAATGTTCCTTGTTAAGAAATATTTCTGAGAAAATGCACTTGCATTATGATGAATTCAGAAGTTACTGCTTCTTCTCAGTCCTTTAACTCACATTTAAAAAAATATCTCTGATAACATAGATAAGACCAATATTTTGGTGTTAATTTTATTATAGGATTTTATAATTTTACTATTGATATATGATTCCTTATTTTACTGTACTATAGATTTACACTGTGAAACATGACTATCCAGTTGTTATATTAAAATTTTCCCCAGGAGGACTGGAGCGATAATACAGTGGCTAAGGTATTTATCTGCCTTGCATGTGGCTGATTCAGGTTTGATCCCAGCATCCCATATGGTCCCTTGAGCACTGCCACGGTTATTTCTTGAGTGCAGGGCCAGGAGTAACCCCTGAGCATCACCTGTTGTGACACAAAAAGCCAAAAAAATTAATTTCTTTAAAAAAAAATTTGCCTCAGGGTCTGGAATCGTGATTTAAGTGAGGCACTAGGTTCCAACCTCAGCACTTGCATGCCCCGCCCTGCGCAGTGCTGGGTAGTCTCCCCTGACTAGAAAAAAATAATTGCTCTTCATATATTCTACATTCTGACTTACGACAGTGAAGCTTTCACTTATCGCCAGTTCTTCTAAAATAGACCTACAGAATGTGAATTATGAAATCATAGCATCAGTGCTGCTAATTAAAAAACCAGGGGAATGGACAGTGGTGGTGCACAAGGCATATGAAATTTTTTCAGAACTTATCGGGAGATTGATGTTATCTAGCAAAATACAGAATGGTTGATTTGAAAGGGTAACCTGTGCATTCTGTTTATTTGTTCTTCAAACTGTAGTTTTATTTTTCATTTCCCTTGAAGAATTCCCTGAAGCCTTTAATTTGGTTTGAATTAAGTTCTTTTGGAACAAGAGAAATAATACAGTGGATAAGGCACTTGCCTTTCATGTGACTGACATGGATTTGATCCCAGTCCCCGGGGCCATATGGCCCCCAAGCCCTGCAGGGAGTGATCCTTGACTGCAGAACAAGGATTAACTCCTGAGCACAGCCAGGGGTACCCAAAAACAAATAAATGTTTTTTTCCTGTAGGGACTATTAAGAAGAATTGCTGATTCTTAGTTCACTTGATCACTTGAATCCCGTTATTCATCGATTTGCTCGAGCGGGCGCCAGTAACATTTCCATTGAACCCTATCACGTGCCAATGTAGCCCAGTGGCATCTGGTTGATTCAGGAATATGAAGAGCCTCAAACCGTTCCTTCAGGGTCTTCGTTATGGTTAATAATTGCTACTAAAATAAGTTCTAGGGGACTGGAGCGATAGTCCAATGGGGAGGGTATTTGCGCCTTGCATGCTGCCGACCTGGTTCGATCCCTGGCATGTTATATGGTCCCCGAGCACACCCAGGAGGAATTCCTGAGTGCAGAGCCAGGAGTAACCCCCTGAACATCACCGACTGTGACCTCCCTCCCCCCCAAAAATGTTCTAATGAGGAACTTTCTCCTAGCTTTGTTATATATTAAAATAACATAAATTCAGAATGAACAGATTGAAGTTATTGAACAATGTACATGTTGTAGCATCTTAATTTTTCAAGTGTTATTTAAAGAAATAGGAAGAGAGGGAGAGAAATAGGGACTTGACAGTACATATCTTAGGTTAATTTATAGTAGAACTTTTTGCAAACTATGCTGTTTGGGACTTCTATATAGGTTTCAAGGGTGGTGTTAAGGCATGGTCCTTATCTTCTTGATGGTCTTTTATATATGTGTGTGTGTGTTGTGTGTATATGTGTATATATGTGTGTGTGTGTGTTAACACTAGTATAACCGTGTCTAAACTTACAATAAATGTTAAAAAATAAGGTGTTGGCGAGGTTGGAGAATTTAGGGGAAGAATCTGTTTCCGTTCCTTTTCTATTATTTTGAAGCTTCCTGCACTCTCCTTACCTTGTGACCTCTGTCCCACAGTGCTCAGGAGACTGGAATCCTCCCAGCTATTCTTGGCTAACTGACTGGCAGGCTCACTGTACAGCCAGAGGATGCAGTGCTGTGTGAGAGGACCACATGGTAGCAGGCATCAAGCTGGGGTTGGCTAGTGCAAGACATGCATGTTACCCTCTGTACTGTCCCTCTCCCCCACAATGGTGTCTGTAAAGCTAAGCTATATAACATTAAACCTCTTTGATCATCTCCTTTTCTATCTTTCACTTTAATTTATCTTATATTGCAATGTTAGAATATTTAACATTTTATTTCGTAGTTTGTGACTTAACATTACAGTCCTGTAAGTAATAATTTTCTGATTTAATTGAGGATGGTGTAAAATACATGTAGCCAGCATTCAGTAACTCATTTTACTATTCCGCAAATTCTAGGACTTTAAAATCACTTGATTTGCACCTTTGTCCTATAGACTGTGTGTGTGTGTGTGTGTGTGTGTGTGTGTGTGTGTTGCATACGCCACCAGGGCTACACTCAGCAGTGCTTGGGAGGCAATGGGGTGCTGGGGTTGAAGCATGCTAGCATGTGCTTTACTGCTTGAGCTATATCCACAGCCCTTAGGCTGGGATCAAACATTGAGTGACCAGTTAAGTAACCCTCAGATCCTTCCAGAACTGAGGTGTAGCACCTTACCTACTGTACTGTGTTTCCAGTTCCAATATGACAATATTTTCCAATTTTTTTACTAAAGATTCCCACAACTGGTATACTACTTAGGTAAAAAAAAAAAATCCAATTTCCAAAAAGTTAGTCTCTAGATGGTATAGCTTTTAAAAGTTCACAGCTCTGGAATGGAGAAACAGTATAGCAGGCAAGGTGTTGTCCTTGTACAAGGCTGGCCCTGAGTCTATCCCTGAACACAGCTGTGACCTAAAACCCCAAAAAAGAATTTACAGGGAAAATGTTTATAAAGAAATGGGAATTTAAAAAGAACCTTGAAAGTTGATAGTTCAGTAACAGAAAACTTAAGAAGATTGTCTTAAAGAACTGTTCAGAATAAATGACAAATTAGAGAAAGAACTTAACTTCTCAGTTAGTGTCAGAAAGGGTTAACAATCAAAAGAACTAAAAAGAAAAAGGCATACAAATGACCAATAAACCTTAATGATAATCAGCATCACTAGTTGTCAGAGAAATTAATGTTAAAACCACAGTTGATTACTGCTGTCTACTCATCTCTGAGAAAATTTTAAAAACGCTTGAAAACGCTAATGTTAACAAAGATGTGGATGGAGCAACTGTAATTAAACATACTATAACACTAAACTACATCAGTTCCATTCCTAGGTAAAATTAAGAAATTAAACATAAATGTACGTCAGTCATACATGAATGTTTATTATAGCTTTGTTTCTTAAAGGCAGTAAGAACAGTCCAGAGTCTATCATTGTGTAAGCTAGTGTGATTTTGTTTATTTAGTGAGAATCTTAAGCATTCAAAAAGGAACTTTGTAATGAGAAAAAGAAGTTGACCATCATATTTGATTTGATTTCTAAGTAATTCTATTCAATTTAATTTCTAAGAAGGTATATAACAGACAAAACTAATGTTTATGTTAGAAGTTAATCACTATGATAACTGGTAGTCTGACATTACAAAATGAAATGACAATACTAAGTATCACAGTGCTTACATAGAAACTCAACTTACATTCAGAATAACCAAGGCAAATTTAGATTATTGTGTCAAAATTTTCAGAGGTCAGCAAAGTACATTGCTTTTAGAGAAAATTATACCATTAATTATTGTAAAAGTTTTAAAACTGAAGTGCTTAGATGTTAGTTCTAGAAATAATAGTATGTGAAACATTTCTTACATAGTTCATCAGTATTGGGAAGTGATTCAGATTGGAAATGAAATGCAGTCTTGTAAATTGAAAAAAGGAAGTCTTGTAGACAGTTTGATAAGTTAATGCAAAGTTTATTTGTATGGTTGGCATGATTTAGATTTCCAGTTTGTAAGAAGAAAAAAAATACAGCATCTGAGAGAGCATTTTTATTTTGACATTTATATTTGAGAAATGTTAGAACTAGCTGGAAATGTCAGTTACATAATATAGCAGTTATTTCTCCTGGGTGTATGTATATACATTTGATGAGTAGCCTATGTAGTTTGTGCAGTGCCTATAACTTGGGTCATTCATAGTTATGACAGTCACATTGTTTGCATTATTCAAGTGATTAAAATAGGTTTCTGTAGTTTTCTATAGTGAGATTGCCCTTTAAAATGAAAGTTAACCTTTTTAAAGTCAGTCAATGGTTTCTGACCCGTTTCATGGAGGTTACTATCTGAGGAAGTAGTAATTTAGTTACCACACACTAACTAATGTGGTCTTTGGTTCTCAAATGAGACTGATGGCTTGACTGGTTTTTGTTTATGGAAAAGCTAATTTTCAATCTTTGCATCTATTTTAGTAATAGTTATGCACGAGTACGAGCTGTGGTGATGACCCGGGATGACTCAAGCGGTGGATGGTTACCACTTGGAGGGAGTGGACTAAGCTGCGTCACTGTCTTCAAAGTCCCTCATCAGGAAGAGAATGGTTGTGCTGACTTTTTTTATCCATGGAGAACGACTCAGGGACAAAATGGTAATGAGTAATGCATATATTGCTATAATTTTAAGTTTAAAATGAATCGTCCATTCAAAATATGATCACTGTGTACTATTATTTATGAGAATTGGTTTTGCCTCAAAGCAATTATTAATAGTAGAGCTTTTTTTCATTTAAATGTTTTGAAATTAGCTAGTTTCTTTGAGCTGGGATTCACATATATGTAGACATGTTAGAATTTTTTTCAGTTGTCTGTAGTATAAGAACATCATTTTTTTTCATATTTTATTATACCACCGTGAGATATACAGTTACAAAAATGTTCATGTTTGGCTTTCGGATATACAGTGTTCCAGCACCCATTCCTCTACCAGTGCCCATTTCCCACCACCAATGTCCCCAATTCCCCTCCCCCTCCTAGCCTAGCAGGTGTTTTGCTGCTAATCTGCTCTATGGCAGATTCTTTAATTCTTTTCTCTCTTTCTCTTTGTCTTTGTCTTTCTCTCTTCCTTCTCTTACACACTGTGGATTGCAGTACATTTAGAGGTTATCATGTGTTTTGCCTGTATTCAATGCTCAGTTCTAGGCTGGTTGTTATCACTTTCGATAATTATTAGCACACTAAGAATATCCATTATTAAAACCGATACATCCTGCCTCTCCCTCTCCATATTATATCTTAGGATAAAGGTTTTCAAAGTAAAATTTATATACCAAGTTTGTCCTAGATACTTGTTTTATATGACCCCTGTGTTAAGAATGATTTTTACATCATTAAATAGAATTTTTGTGATGTATGAAAATTATTTGAAACTTCGTATTTTGTGACATGTGGAATTTATTTGAAATACAAAAATAGTTTCTGTAAATTAAGTTCCATTGGAATGTTTCCAAACTCACTCATTTTTATCACTGCTTTATAGAAAACTTGTTCATCCTTGTCCTGGGCTCCTGTTTTCTCAATCTTCCCCCTTTCATTTCCTGTTAATTATATTTTCTAAACCCAATGCTACCTGGTGTCCAGTTTAGTTTTTATCACTTGTATGGAAATGAGTTTTTGTATATTTTAAAATTTGAATCCAACCTTTGATTACTATCAGGTTTTGACCTTCTTTTCAGTGTGGAAACTTGTATCCTGTTTATGAGCTCAAATCCAACCTATGATGTGTGAGAAGCTGAATGATGTGCATGTCATTCCTACAGCAAGTGAAAGGGAAATGTATGTTTAGAAGCAAAATGAGAATTAAAGTGCCCCAAATTTCTAAGATGTTTGAAAATAGAGTGTCCCTTATTTTGTTAGCCTACTTAAGATCTTCTAGAAATTTTTCAGGAATTGCTTTCAGTTGTGCTTGCCAGGGTGTAAGCTTCCTCATGCTTGCATGACAGGTGTTTTGCTGCTAAGCTTCCCCTCCTATCCGCAGTGTAGTATAGTGTAAGTTATTCTAGAAGATGAGCCAAACAATGGCGTCGAATATGATATATAGAACTCATAAAACACTTCGGTTACTAAGATTCTTTTCCGGAAAAGAAAGGTACAATGCTTTGTCAAAGAAAAGTTACAGGATAGCTGTCCTGTAAGCTTAAAGTCATAAAGGAAATATTGAGCTGAAGAAAAGGGGGTAAAAAAGCAATTCAAGTTTAGAGTTTCCAAAAGTATTTAGAAATTGTTTCAGTTTAATAAGTAATCGGTTATGGATTACAAATTAGTTTACAGAAATTAAAATGCTAATTACATAAGATGTTTTAAAAGATATAGTCAAAAAGTGCTCTCTAACCTCCGGCCCACTCCCAAATATTAGTATTGATACTATTTGTATCCTACAAAAGAAAATTTATGTAATATAGAAGTAGCTTTATTAAATAATGAGACTTGTCCCCTTTCCACTATGGGAAAACTTAAAAGGTCAGGGGAACATCTTTTCTGTTTTGGATTGAACTTGATGAAACAGTTTCCTGCTTAGCTTTTCCCACTGTGTCTCTGAGGATTATTTCATTGTGAAATCTTTAATTTTCTACAAACCCCTTTTTCTAAAACCAGTAGCATTAAGTAACTTATTATGATTCGACCACCCCAGCATCTTATCCATTGAAAATGGTTCTCCTCCTGCTCACCATATTACAGAGTAAGGAGAAAGAAGTTGCTCTGGGAGCAGAGACTGCGTCAGCATTCTTATTGTCCCTATTCCCTTTACATAGTATGACTTTATTACCTTTTAAAATGACACAAATCTCCCTAGGAGACTACTGCTGTTCCACCCCAGGCCCCACCATTGTTCCAGCACCACCCCTCACCCAATGGTATTGCCACTTTGGGAAACACTGTCCTATACATTCAAATTACCACATTCTAGCTTTCATTTTCGTATACTGACTTTTACTTTTTCCTTCCCAGAGCCAGTTTTCCCACATATGAGCCTCATCATCATTCCTAACTATTTTCTATGCAGTTTTGACCTTCTGGTCTTCATTTCAGCAGGCTACTTTCCTGGATCTGGTTGTTACCCAGAACTGTTCCATTTGAGGAATTTTACAATTTCCTGTCAGTTCCCTTTTTACTCCCCTTTTCCTGCTCTTTGGTTTTGTGCCTACTCTGTTACTTTGTTTTTTCTGTTTGCCCCTAGTTTTACTAGATTCCTTTGACTTTAGTATCTTCCTTACTTTCCCTTAATCCAGTCTGTTTCTGTTGTCAGTTATGCCACTCATATTTCAGAGAGATATATTGCTGCCTCTGTGCCTGATTTCATACTATAGGAACATATTTTTGTATTACTAAAGGGATCGTTCCTTTTATAAAGTTAATATATCACGCAGTAAATGCTGGATACCTACTATATGCTAGGTACTATGCTAGGCACTGAAGGTAAGGTACATAAAATCCCAATTCTTTGGGGGGTGTAAGGGATTAGGAGGGCTGCACCTGGTAGTGAGTGCTCGGGAGATGTTTCCAGCTCAGTGTATAGCAGTTACTCCAGGCAGTGCTTGAGGGGCACTACATGATACCGAGAGAGCTATATCCTCCTGCATACGAAGCGCACACATTTCAGAACATTGAGTTATCTCCATTCCAGAAATTTCCATTCTTAAAGGTGTATACATTTTTATGAGAAATAGACACGATGAAATATAGCTTCAGTATTCTATTTTAAAGGGGGAGTTTTTTTCTAGAGTGGTATGTAAAAGTTTCTAGAATTTCGGTCTACTATTCCTTTAGTAGTTCCTTCTTCCAGACAATTCATCTCTTTGCAATAGAGTTCATTCATAATGTGATCCACTCTCACTTCCTTTAGTCTGTCTCCCTATTTCTCTCAAGGGCAGTTACTTCCATAAAATTACCTTAACTATAAAGACAGCATTGTGAGGGTGGGTGGGTCACACTCGTCAATGCTCAGGGATTCCTCCTAGCTCTCCTCTCAGTAATTACTCCTGATTAACCTAGGGAATCAAACCTATCCACTGTATTATCACTCTACCCCCAGGATAGCATGTTAAGAGCTTATGTAAAGTAGAAACAGTGGGTGAACAGCAGGTCAGTTCTGAGGAAACAATGGCAGTGACAATTTCCTTTATTGTGATATGTAAGTCATAGGTGGAAAAATAAGGAAATCTGGATTTGAAAAAGCACTGTGAGCAAATCAGGTTTATTAAGAATTGGAAGAAATAATGATAATGACATTTAGTTACTGCAAGATTATGTTCATTTTAGGATCAGTCCTAAAAAATAAAATGATAAAGATAATAAGATGCTGTATTAATAATTTTCCTGTGAAGCCAGGAGAGAGTTTTTGCCTTTCTCATAGTGATTGTTTTACTGCAGTAAATTTTTCAGCATTCCTAATTATTGTTAAAGCAGGAAAAAGAAAACCCTGTTAGCACTCCTCTTTCCATTTGAAACCAGCTGCTTCCTGCAAACTGAAACTTAGAAAAAGTTCAGTATTACTTTCCTGGTTGTCTTTCTTTTCATAGAATTTCAGTATTTCAGCTCTTTTCTATGTTGTCTTTTATTCAGTGTTTGCTTTAAATGAGTATCATGTTTTTGATTTTTTCTGTGATATAATCTATCAACATTATTTTGGCTTCTATTCTTTTTATACTGATTGTGGTATATTTCATAATAAATTTTATATCCTTTCCATTGTATTCCAACTGCCATTAAATTATTAGATAATCAGTAGCCCTTAATATATAAATTTAGATTGTTTCAGATTATTTACTTCATTAGGTTTCTAAATATTTTCTCACAGCTACTTTATTCAAATTATATTTTAATCTGAGTGTACTGTGCTTTTGATTGACTGGTTGATACTATTCTAATCAGTCAGTAACTATTTGAGTGCTGTCTATGTGCTTGATAGATTTCGTGTATTAGTTTTGTTGAACTGCCGTACAAAACATGTAGGCTGCGTGGACTAAACAAAAGACATTTATTTTTTACTTTTTTAGAGGCATGGAAGTCAGATATAGGTGCATACTCATTTGGCTTTTGGATCTCATCCTAGCTGGCAGGAAATTCCAATTTAATTCATATTATTAACCATTCAGTTCCATCTATTTTTATGTGGTGATTATATTTTAATGTTATTTCAGTATTGCGTATGGCTTACTATCTTTTATCGTTCATCTTCTGATTGCTCTTGTTTTCTTTTTGGGGGCTATTTATTTATTTTTTTCTTAACTATAAACAATTTACCATCATTTTTGCCATTTACTTACATTCACTTAAGTATTTTCTTGCACCTAAAAGATTAACTATCTTTAGAAAAGTTTTTTTTAATTAAAGCACTGTGATTTACAAACATTCATAGTTGATTTTCAAACATAAAATTTCCCAGCACCAATCCTGCCATAAGGTGTCAATTTCCCTGTGACTATCCCTGTCAATCTGAATATCCCCAGATCCCCCTCACCCCTCCCCTGTTAATCAGGTGGAATTTTTTTATTTGGTGCTGGGACCACATGTGGCAGTATTCAGGAATCACTCCTAGTGATTTGGAGGGACCATATGGAGTGCTGGGGATCTAACCCTGTCAACCTCATGCAAGGCCAGCATCCTACCTGCTGTACTATCTCTTTGGCCCTGTGGCAGAACTACTTTTTTTTTTGGTTTGGATCTTATGCTTACAATGGTGCTCTGTGGTTTATGGGTTTCTTGTTTAAAAAAAAATGGGACACACCCAAGTTAAAAAAATGGGGGGAACACACCCAGCAGTGCTTAAGGGTTACTCCTGGTTCTCTACCCAGGAATCCTAGTGGATTAGGATTGGTGACCAGGTGACCATATTTATATGCCCAGGGATAGAGCCCTGGTTGGTTGCATGCAAGGCAAACACCCTACCCGCTATATTATTGTTCCAGCTCACAAGTTATTGTTTTGTATGACACTAGTCAAAATTTCTAGAATAATTAGATAATATTGATTCTATCTGTTTTCATTTAATGGAATTCTTAGTGATGTTTAGATTAAGTTGGACTTAAGCTGTTGTTTTGAGAGATCTTTTATTATAATAAATTGTGTTGTTTTGTCCTTTATATGTCTCCACTAGAATTTCATTTTATTATTAAAGATCACTGTATCACTATATCACTGTCTTCCCATTGTTCATCTATTTGCTCGAGTGGGCACTGGTAACATCTCCATTAGTCCTGTCACAAGCAAGTGTAACCCAAGGGCATCTACTTGCTAGTGTAACCCAAGGGCATCTACTTGCTAGAGGGACAGGAGGAGCCCGAAACCATTCTTCAGGTTATGGAACTGAGGTCCATAATAGTTACTAGTCTTTGGCATAAAAAGTAAATAAAACACAGTAGCTTGCCAGGCGTTACCGTGTAGGTGGTATAGTCTCAGTAGAAGGCTCTCAACCTGAGCATTTACTGATGAAACTTAAAGGGGGAAGATCAGGATTCCTCTTGGATGGAGCTCTGAGGAACTATGGAGTCTGGATGTTTATTTAAGATATCAAAGAGCAAACCTGAGTTTCATGCACATAAAGCATGCACTCTACCAGGAAAATATAACTCCAATTTATATATTAATTTCCTGTCATTTGTTTTGCAAATGATCCAGACTTGTTTATAATTCATTTTTATTGAAATAGTATAGTTTATTAATTGCTATTATAAGGAATAATATAAAGAGATCCTTTTAACCTTTTCTATTCTCTATGGTGATATTTTGAAAAATGTAAAACAAAATTCTTGTGGAGCCAATTGAATGTACAGGAGTTGAGGTGCTTGCCTTGCATACACCTACCTATATTGGGCCCCAGTACCACATAGGGTACCATGACTACCACCAGAAATAATTTTTGAACACAGAGCCAGTTTCAAGCCTTGAGTATTGCTAGGTGTGGCCCATAAACCAAAGAAGATAAATTAAAAGCAGGTTTTCAAACTTCATTGGACTAATACCCTCTTTTCAGAATAATTATCTCCTCCTTGGAATCTACCTTGACTGAAAATACTCCCTCTGTCGCCCAAGTTTGTCTTGGGGTCAGTATAACTCGCATTGGGAAACACTGATAGTTTAACTTGTACTTATTTGGATGCATATAGATTTATAGGTTTATCTCACTGAATCACTTGTATCCACTGCCACAGGAAAAATAAAAATCAGCTCAAACCTCCTTATTCCACCATATAACTATGTGCCTCCTAGGTCTTGGCCTGACAACCACTCATTTGTTCATCTCTTTAATTTTGTCGTATTTGGGGCCAGAGAAATAGTATAGCAGGCAGGGCATGTCCCTTACATGCCCAGTCTGGTTTGATCCACAGTACTCCATATGGTCCCCTGAGCACAGCCAGGAGTAAGCTCAGAGCCAAAAAATAAGCCCCAAACACTGCTGGGTGTGACCCGTAATTGGGATTATTGTAGCCTCTCAGGTTTGCCTTTTTCTATTCAGCATAATTTTGAGGGTCACCTAGGATGAGTGTCCAGTAGTTTGTTTCTTTTAAGATTGACTAGTATTCCATGATGGATATCAGTTTCTTTAACCTTTAATTCATTGGAGCACATGTAGGCACAAGTTTTTTTTTGTAAATAGACCCTTTCCTGTTAAGTTGATAACGAGGCATATAGTTAACTAGGTTGTATGGTAGTTTCATGTTCAATTTTATATGAAGCTTCTAAGTTTTATCCTAGGGTGTCTGTTCTGTGTTGCATTTTTATCAGTAGTGTAAGAATAATCTGATTTCTAAGGTTCTAGCCAGCTTTTTAAAAAATTTTTATTATACCATGTGAGATACACAATTAAAAGGATGTTCATAATTGGGTCATGCCGTACAGTGTTCCAGAATCCATCCCTCCACCAGAACCAAATAACCAAATTCCTACCACCTATATCCCAAACACACCCCCACCACCCTAACTCTGCCTGCCCCTATTGCAGGCACATTTTCTTTCTCTATCTCTTTGTCTATGTCCCTGTATCTCTCTCTCTCTCTCTCTCTCTCTCTCTCTCTCTCTCTCTCTCTCTCTCTCTCTCTCTCTCTCTCTCCTATTATACTTTCTTAGCCAGCATTTTGGATGGTTACTATTATTTCTGTTAACTATTACAGGTGTGTAGTGATGGCTTATTGAAGTTGTAATATATATTTCCATAAGTACTAAAGATGTTTAGTATCTTTCTGGAGTACTTATTTGTACTGTACCTACTCTATATATGTTTCATGTCCTTTGCCTATTTTCTTAATCTTTTTTTGGGGAGGAGGGAGTAGTGTTATTGAGCTTTTAAACGAGCATCTTTGTCTCTTAACAGGGAGGAAAGTTTGGAGCAAAGACAAATTTTGATAGATTTTACCTCTTTTTTTTCTTCTTCCATGACTTTTTTCCTTTCCTTTCGTGGATTACAGTTTGGTGTTGTGCCCAAGAACTCTTTAGCTTTAAGGTCCTAAATATTTATCCTGTCTTTTCAAGCTGAACATTTTAATTTTAAAAATATTTTTATGGGGAACACACCCAGCAGTGCGCTGAGGGCCATATGGTGCCAGAGATTGAGCTCAGCACCACACACATGCTTTGCATGTGCTCTGCCTCATGGGACACAACCTTGATACTGTCCTGAAAGTTTCATAGCTCTGCATTTTATATTTAAGCCTGTGGCCCTTTTATTTTTAGTTGATTGTTATGTAAAGTATGATACATAGTACAGTGCATACTGTTTTCACCTGTGTTCAGTTTTTCTGGTACCATGTGTTGAAAAGATTGTTTTTCCTCCATTAAGCTACTTTTGTATTCTAGTGAAATCAGTTTGTGAGTGTCCATTTGCTACTCGTGAGTCCTCTATTTTGTTCATTTCTGTCTTTCTGCCCACAGGCATTAAACATTATCTTTTGAGTGAAATCCTTTGTTCCTAAAATTGGTGGTTTATTTCATTGTTTTGTTGAAGTGCTGCAAAGTTGTGCATGTGGGGGGTTGGAATACCCTTGGTGATGGTGCTGGGGTTTATGGTGCTCAGTATTTGTCACTTTAGGGATGGGAATGTGGGGCTTGGTTGGCAGGGATTGAATGCAGCCTCATGCATGTAAGATAGCACTCTACTACTGAGCCACACTCCTGGACCCCTAGATCTTAACTTGATAATGACAGTCTTGCTAAAGATTTATCACTGTCATTTGCTTTTTATTTTATTCTCTTCCATTCTCCCCTTTTTTAAATGTCTTCTGTTGCTCTTTGTTACTTCCTTCTTGCCGGGTTTATTTTGCTGTTTTTCTAGTTTTTTGAGGTAGGAACTTCATTAACTTGAGATATTCCTCACTCCATTATCTATAGCCTAAAAGCTTAGGTTTACAGTAATATGAAGTCTCAAATTTAGAGTTTAATCTTATTTATTAAATTATTCAAACCTTCATTATCTTTTTAATTTACTTCAGATTAAAGGCTGAAGATCTCCATTTATCATTGTTAAGGATCTTTGGTTTTATTCTTTTTTGGGGTGAGGGGGTAGGTCACATCCGGCAGTTCTCAGGAATTATTCCTGCTTTAGCACTCAGGAATTACTCTTGAGCGGTGCAAGTGCCCACCTGCTGTACTATCACTCCGCCCCCATTCTTGTGTTTTAAAGTGGCTATTATATATGTAGATTCTACAGTATAAATTGGTTAATTAAAATGTTAATGGCTTTTAATCCTTGGATCATTGAGATTTATTTCTTCAAAATTAAAAGCCATTTTCAAGATTACTCAGTCCCAACTGAGGTAGAAAAGAATTATGAAAACCAATATAGGCTTGAAAAATTTGTGGGTACTTGGGAAAGAGCCAGGTAAAGAAGTAAAGAATAAGGGTTGGAGCGATAGCACAGCAGGTAGGGTGTTTGCCTTGCATGTGGCCGACCTGGGTTTGATCCCCAATATCCCATATGGCCCCTTGAGCGCTGCCACGAGTAATTCCTGAGTGAAGAGCCAGGAGTAATCCTGAGTGACCCCTGAGCCAGGTGTAACCCAAAAAAGAAAAAAAAAGTATAAAGAATTATTTTTTTCTACCCCAGAAGTTTGTATTATATTTTATGTGGCCACCAGGAGTTACCCAAAACAGTGTTCTAGTTAAAAATCATTTGTTATAACCTCCTCTTTTTTGCTGGTGTAATCCCAACTAAATCCTATAGGATATGACCTGAATCTATTGGCTGTGTGCTTGTCCTGTTTCCCAGAAGTGCTGATGGAATTCTAGTGCATCTCAACTTCCATTTACTCAAACTTTCTCACTGCTACTTTCTTTTGATCTGCTTTCTTTCATGGTTATGCATCTCTAATTTATCACTGTCACTGTCACTGTCTTCCCGTTACCTTCGATTTGCTCGATCGGGCCCCACTAACATCTCCATTTGACCTGTCTCAGGCAAGTAGAGCCCAAGGGTACCTGCTTGCTCCAGGAACATAAAGAGCCTCAAACCATTCCATCAGGTCATGGGAATGAGGTCTATAATTGTTACTGGTATCTGGCATATCAAATACGACACGGGTAGCTTGCCAGGCTCTGCCGTAATTTATAAAACCTTTTATTATATTTTTATCATATTTTCCTTTATCACTTTCTAAACCTCAGCTAGGCCTTCAGTTTAATTTCATTTCTAATGTTTTTTTTCTAAGTTTGCTTAGAAACTCAAAGGACTACAGCACAAGTCTGACATGCTCAGCATGCTTTTATCAGGCTCCGTTCCCCAATGTACACACACACATACACACGTTTTGAACTATTTGAAATTAGTTACATAATTCCTACTTAATTCCCTTTATACATTGGTGTATTAATCTTAAAAACAGGGTATTTTCATTGTGTATGTGTGTATTTATAAATTATTACATTAATCACATTTTAGTAAAAATTTAATTAATTTATTAAATATGTAATTGTACCCCTGTGAGATATAAAAGTACAAAGATGTTCATGTCTGGGTTTTGGTCATAGTGTTCTAGCACCCATCCCTCCATCAGTGCCCATTTCCCACCCCTAATGACCCCAATTCCCTCCCCTCTCCCTAGCCTGTATTTATTTTTCTTTTTTGGGTCATACCCAGTAATGCTCAGGGGTTACTCCTGACTCTTCGCTCAGGAATTACTCCTGGCGGCTCCCAAGGGACCATATGGGATACCAGGAATCGAACCCAGGTTGGCCACGTGCAAGGCAAACACCCTACCTGCTGTGCTATCGCTCTGGCCCTACATTCTTTTTTTTTAACATAAATATAGTATTTTCGTCTGCATTTGTCGGCAGTCCCTGTGTTTTGCCATATGTCTTTTGTTCCTTCAGTAAAGATCATGCCACATTCACCTGTCTCTATTCTCTATTTTATTATGGTGAAGGAGATCAAACCCAGGGATTCATAAATGCAAGGCACATACTCTGCCATAAGTGACATACCAGACCCTCCCTTTAATTTCCTGTGTTCTGAAGTGGTTGCTCAAGTCTTTCTTTCACAACATAACCATATTTAGAGAGTATTGATCCCCTTTCCCTCTTTTCTTTTGTGGTACCTAAACAGAATCACTGCCATTCTTCATTAGTGAGTGAGGGTTTCCACGCAGTGCTTAGTGGGGGCCAACTACCATTCCTTGTGATGATATGCTCGGACCCTGTAGATCTGGGAACCACTAAGACAACCTTGGTGGTGCTTGAGTGCCTCTTGGGCTATACCTGGCATTTCTCAGGGGGCCATGCCATGCATGAAGATCAAATTCAGGGTGTAGTGCATGCCAGACTTGTGCTATAGTCCTTTGAGTTATTACCGTAGTCCCTTCATGTTGTTAGTCTTTAAAAAATTCCCACTTGACTCAGAGCACAGTGTTAAATGTAATATTTTATTGATTTATTAACAATTAATTATTAATTATTAATTATTAATTAATAATCACATTAATAAACTATATAATAACATATATCTCATTATGAAAAAATATTTAATAATAAGGTCATTGTTGGGGAGTAGAAGCCTCATGGTATGGGAATCCTGGCAGTTCTCAGCTAACTGAGCAAAATACTTGAATGATAGGACCCTTTCGTACTTAAGGGCCATCAGGGCAATTCTGAGTAGTGCTTGGAAGTGTGTGTGTGTGGGGGGGTGGTTGTGGCAGGGTGCATGCTGTGGCAAGGATTGAACCAAGTTCTTTATATGCAAGACATTCATCCTAACCACTGTACTCTCTCCCTAGTCCAGCTAATATAATTTTATATTTCATAAAATATCTTGGTTTCCTTATACCTGCTCTGAGAGAGAGAGAGAGAGAGAGAGAGAGAGAATATGAATGAATGAGAATGAATCTGACTGTCTACTTGTCTGTCTCCCACTGGTCTTGACTCTGAGTTCAGGAATCAGTTGTGCTCAGGGACTCTGGGACAATCCAAGGTGCCAGGGATCGATTTCAGGTGAGCCACATACAAGGCAAGCTTCTTGCCCACTATACAATCTTTTTATTTGGAGGGGTTTTTTTTGTTTTAATAAAATGAAATGGATTTTCATTAGTGTCAAAGTATTTTAGAAATAAGCTAGCAAAATGTTTGTCTTATTACCACCTCTGTGACTTCTGAGATAACATTATTTGTAAACATATAATTATCTTGTAAGGTAGCAACTATAATAAAAATACACAGTAGTTTAAAGCATATACTTAATTTTCTTTCCTTTTCCTAAATTATTAGGTATTAGTGAAACAAAAAATATACTCATATCCGTTTTTGGCATGGTTTATTTTAAATGTTACTGGCAAGCGGTCTGGTAATTTTATGATGAGAGTTCGCTCTATATTTCCCAAAATAAGTTGGAATATATCTTAAGAAGTTGTAGTTTAGTGGCCACAGCATTCCCTCCCCCAACCCAGCCCTTCTATAAAAATACCCCAGACTTCTACTAAGAAGGAAAAGGCTTTGGAGATCGAAATCATTTTACTACCTTAGAATCCATTAATTTACATTCTGTAGACTCAATTCCCAAGTTGTTTGAAGACTCTGAGGTTCCCTTTCTTTCTACACAATAAAGGTCTTCATTTGAAGGATAGATTTACTATTAGGTGGTACTAGATGTGAAAGTGCTGGAGATTAGCTGGAATTTGACTGTCTAACTATAATTAAGCCCACAGGCTTCATTGATGATGATATTAAGAAGTTCTCTTAGACTAATATTTTTCTTTCTCCTTGTGAAGTAGGTGTTCTGCTTCTATTAAAATTTTAATGATTTTAATTTGGGTAATTTTTACTAATGGAAAGGTCCACTCTCATTTACCATTGCAGCCAAGAAAAGAAAGACCCCTTTTTTCTCTTTTTGTTTTTGAGACACACCCAGTAGACTTTGAGGGCTACTGTTAGCTTGAAGTTTGGGGATCACTCCCTGAAGTGCTCTACAGGGAGTGCACTACAGTGCTGGGAATAAAATCAGGGCCTTACATGTGAGTGCTCACCTATTGCTGGGGATCAAATCTGGACCTCTCACATGCAAAGCATACACTCTAGCTGTAAGGGTATATTTTTAATGACTTCTGACAATTATCTTAGGATAGACTTGGCAGGATTCCAGAATTTTACCTTGTACCATATCTTCTCTCATGAAGAAAGTCTTGGGAGCTGGACTGATAGTATAGCAGGTAGGAAGTTTGCATGCAGCTTACCCAGGTTCAATTCCTGACATCCCATATGGTCCTGTGAGCACCACCAGGAGTGATTCCTGAGTATAGAGCCAGGAGTAACCCCTGAGCCTCACCAGATGTGACCCAAAATGGAGGGGGAGAAAAAAAGAAACTCTTGGGGCTGTAGAGATAGCACAGCAGGTAGGGCACTGGCCTTGCATGGTTGCCTTGGGCTCCAATTCCATATGATTTCCAAGCACCACCAAAAGTGATTCCTTAAGGAGTAGTAACCTTTGAGCATTACCAGGTATGCCCCCCTATAAAAAAAGAATTTCTTACAAGTAGGTATGTAAGTCACATTCTAGAAGAGTGGAACTTTTTTTCACTCATCTCTTTTCCTCATAGATTTCCAAGTGTTGCCACAAAGAACTCAAGATTCGTTATATGGCTGATTTTGAGTCAAATGTGACTCCAGGATGTATCATTTCAAATTTATATGAATTAAAATTGGCAACTTTAGGGGCCGGAGCCATAATCCAGCGGGTAGGGCGTTTTCCTTGCACGCAGCTGACCCAGGATCCATCACAGGCATGTGATGAATTATTGCTAATATTACTTTTTATCTTAAGATACATACAGTATTAAGTGAAAATTGCAGAGGACTTACGTCATTGTTATGGGACTAAATATGACTGATTCTGTTGGGTGTTTGTTTTTTGGAGGGCCACACTGCCTTGCTCTGGTATTACTCCTTGCTCTCCACTGAGGTATCATCCTGATGGAGTTCAGGGGATGATATGGAATGCTGGCACTGCTCTGTCCTCTGAACTGTCACTCCAGCCTTGGAGCAATGATTTTAACCCATATAAATGATATAGTCAGGAGTCACATTCGACTTTTTGTTACTTTTCAGAATATATCATAAACCTAATTTTATTAATTTAATTCCATTATTTTCTTCATTGCATTTAGCAGATTTTTCTAGTGTCCCTTTTGAAAATTTGGATTGATTGATGTCTTTTGAATTACATTGGAGATTGCATAAAATGTCCTATGGTTATGACAATTATACTGTCATATATTAAATTTCATCTCATGCAGAAACTTCACCTCCAGTCAGTTTCCCTCTATTATTGAAGTAATAAATTACATTTTAGTTACAAAATCTATAGATTGGACTTACAGATATATATTATAGACTTACAGTAATTTTTGATTTGTTCCCTTACTCTTGTTTCTCGTTGAGTCTCTCGTATGAGATCTTAATTTTTTTTTAGGAGGTGGGTGCATCCAGCAATGCACAGGGTTTATTCCTGGCTCTGTACTCCTGGTGGTGCAGGGGACTATATATGATGCCAGGACTTGAACCCAGGTCAGCCATGTGTAAGGCAAGAGTCCTGCATGCTGTACTATTGCCCCACCCCCAAGATGACTTTTTTTAAATGTGGAGGTGGTGACCCCTAAACACATACAGAAAATTGAAATTATACAAAATTGTAAATCAATAGTAAGTTAAGGTATAAATTATACAGGTATATAAATTTTGTTTTTGTATTTTGTGTGTTGACCATATCTAGCAATGCTCAGGTGTTACTCCTGGCTCTGCACTCAGAATTCATTCTGGTGGTGCTGGGGATTAAACCTGGGTCAGCTGCATGCAAGGCAAATGCCCTACCCATGTACTACCTTTCTGGCTCTCAGGTGTATAACTTTAAAAAATTAACAGTATGAATATAGATAAATTGTGCAACTACACAGTTTCATAAGAATGGGGAATGATTTTAAGTTAAGAAAAACCTGGGGCGGGGCGGAGCTATAGCCCAGCGGGTAGGGCTTTTGCCTTGCATGCGGCCGGCCCATGCCGGCCCGGGTTCGATCCCCCGGCATCCCATATGGTCCCCCGAGCACCGCCAGGAGTAAGTCCTGAGTGCAGAGCCAGGAGAAACCCCTGAGCATCGCCGGGTGTGACCCAAAAAGCAAAAAAAAAAAAATAATAATAATAAATAAAAAGAAAAACCTGGGGGGACCAGAGTGATAGTGCAGCAGGTAGGGCGTTTGCCTTGCACGCAGTGGGCTCTTGACGGCCCGGGTTCGATCCCCGGCATCCCATATGGTCCCCCGAGCATCGCCAGGAGTAACTCCCTGACTGCAGAGCCAGGAGTAACCCCCTGAGCATCGCCAAGTGTGACCTAAAAAGCAAAAAAAAGAAAGAAAAAGAAAGAGAGAGAGAGAGAGAGAAAGAAAGAGGAAAGAAAGAGAGGAAAGGAAGGAGGAAAGGAAGGAAGGAAGGAAGGAAGGAAGGAAGGAAGGAAGGAAGGAAGGAAGGAAGGAAGGAAGGAAGGAAGGAGAGAGAAAGAAAGAAAGGAATATCTGAATGAGCCTATAAAATGAGGGTTGTTGTGATAGTGGGAATTGAACTCTGGGTCTCCTGCGTTCTTATTTTCTTAAAGCAGTTACAGATTAGAATTGTTCTCCAAAATATTACTTTCCTTACTATGTAGATGATAAAAATACTGTGATAATTCATAGTACCAATTTTAACACTAAATTTCTAAAATACATCTTTGTGCTATTAAAATGATTGTTTTGGCAAATAGTTCATCTGTGTAAACTGTTGTGGTTATGTATCGGTGTATAAAAGCCCTGGGTACAATGGTAATTCTCTATACATAGTATCAGAGAATTGGAAAGGACCTCTGGAGGCAATTCATTAATTAGGACAGGAATTAGCCACTTCATTGAAATAGGTTACTTACTGTAGAATGAACAAAACTTACTATTAAAATTCATTATGTTCAGTGATGCTGGTTAAAATTTAATAGCTCTCGAGGAGAGGGGTTGCAAAGGGCAGTGATTTGTAGCCTTTGCGTATTTCTGCCATGACTGATTTCAATTTTTATGGCATATTAGTGTATGGACCTTAGAATAGTAGTAACTAACCATTATTTAGTATTTCTGTCACATAATTGATAGATAAACAAGAAGATATTACAAAATAAAGTAAATATTATGAATTGATTTTCAGTGTTTTTGTTTATAATATAATTGATCAGAGTATAAGTTCATACTACTTAGTTCTTAAAAATGGATTACAGCTAACATTTCCTAAATGTCATGAAACAGAAAGAGAATAAGGAATTTTTCTAAATTGAAAAAGACTGAAGATTCTCAGTATCACCCCCAAGTCCACAAAATTTAAAACCATTTCAATGCTTTTGTGTAATTTATAGTGCACATTGCTATTTTGTCAGTTCTGTAAATGTCTTGTGCGGTTTTTAGTTGCTGTTGTTTTAAAGCTTCCAGTGTAGGTTGCTTTACAGGATCCCACATTGGGTTTTCTGAATTCATAAGTCTGCACCCAGAAATAACTGAACGTCATGACCATGCAATTCCAGGGATCAAACTCAGAACCTTAAGCTCTACTTTTGGGCTGTCTCCCTGCCTCCAGGTTTTTTTGTTTCCTGGTTGTTGTTTTCAGTTTAAGTTTTTGCTGTTTTTTTAGGCTTCATTTGCTTTGGAGTATCTTAAGGCTCTTTTAAAGTCTTTATTACATAGTTCTCTCTCAGATAGTTTGTTCTTTCAATGGCCAGTGCTTTATTATTATATCACTGTATCACTGTCTTCCCATTGTTCATCGATTTGCTCGAGTGGGCACTAGTAACATTTCCATTACATCTCCATTAGTCCTGTCACAAGCAAGTGTAACCCAAGAGCATCTACTTGCTCCAGGGACAGGAGGAGCCCGAAACCATTCTTCAGGTCATGGAACTGAGGTCCATAATTGTTACTAGTTTTTGGCATAACTGGTAATTAAAACATGGGTAGCTTGCCAGGCTTTACCGTGTAGGTGGTATAGTCTCAGTAGAAGGCTCTCAACTCGAGCATTTACTGATGAAACTTAAAGGGGGAAGATCAGGTTTTCTCTTGGATGGAGCTCTGAGGAACTATGGAGTCTGGATGTTGAGAATGACTGACTGTATGATGTGTGGTTTATATATATATTATTATAATATGCCTTTTGGTTTTCAGATGAACTCTGTATTTGAATTTTATAATACGGTAACTCTGGAAATTAGATTTGTTTTCCCAGTGTTTGCACTTATTTTCCCAGAGTTTGCACTTACAGAAATCTAATTTCTCTTTTTGGTTGTTGTAGACTGTCTCCATGCCAATGAACATCCTGAAATGCAAACTTAGTATTTTATTTTGAGCCTTTCTCTTGGCTTTCATAGTCCCTCACATTACTAGACCCTTGTGTGCTGTTGGTTTTTTGTTCTTTTGTTTTTGTTAGTTTATGGACCAGAGCTGACTGTGCTCAGGGATCACTACTGTGTGGGCGTGGTGCCCGGTATCAAATCCAGGTTGGCTGCATGCAAGACAAGCGCCCTACTGTCTGCAAACTCACCAGTCCTTATATAGTTGTTTTTGAATGCTCTGGCCTTTAAATGCCTTGCCATCATATTCCCCCAAAAAAAACCCATTAAATACTTTGAAGCCTATTCATTCTGATGAGGATCTTAAAACAATGGGGGAACAATAATGGCTACCTTCCTCTTTACCTTTCTCCTCTGTTCTCAAAGTGCATTAATTAGAGCATGGACCTCAGAAATTTGGAGGGCAAAATCCTTTTTACCTTGCCACCTTTCAATGTATATTCAAGTTTAATGTGGTGTGGTACACAGTTACCTGCAAAAAGTGACTAGGAATAAGGGAGGGTAGCTATGTTGTGCTTAGTTGAAATTAACCAAAACTTAACTTGATTTACTGTCATATGTTTCAATGGAAGTGGCAAGCCTTTGCCAACTAGAGTTTCAATATAATTTAGATTCATTCAGATTCTGGCAGTGCGGTTTTCTGGGGATAGTGGGAGAAAGGACAGGAGGTGACAGCAGGATGATATAGAGACATATTTCTGATATTTTTATTCTGCCTTTTTTTCAGTCCTCTTTAATTCCATGGTAGTATTTGTGTTGAATGCTCAGACATACTTTAATATTTTAATAATAGTAGTTCTTCCTATACTAATATAGAGATCTTGCTGCTCTACAGAAACATTTAACAAAAAAAAATTTTAATGGAATAGTGATACCCTGTCTCCACCACCCCAAGGAGAAATTTACATAGCATTTCTTTTCTAGTCTGCTTATATTTAGGAGCTATGTTGGAATGTATGTTAACATATGTATAGTAATTTTTGGCATTTAACTTTTGGCAGGTGGTTTTGGAATGCATGCTTAAAAAGGACCTCATTTACAATAAGGTCACTCCAACATTTCACCACTGGAAGATAGATGACAAGAAATTTGGCCTTACCTTTCAAAGTCCTGCTGATGCTAGGGCTTTTGATAGAGGTATTCAAGAGCTATAGAGGATATTTCTCAAGGTAGGTTTTCTTGACTTTTCTTGTTTTGCACTTCTGTATAGTGAACTTTAGACAAGTCACCTTTTGTGATGTGCTAAGCTCACTATTGGTGAAGATAAAATAATGGACTTCTGGGTCTGTTCTGTGTTTGCCATGAGTCTGTACCAAGTACATAATTATCTTTAAAAGTCCATCAGCAAATGCTTTTAAGATAATCAAATATTATATGAGCAGTCAAAATCTCACTGAGGGGTATGTGTGTGTGTTGTGTGTGTATTAAAGCAATCATGTATCTTTTCATTATGATAGAGAATTCAAAGAAAATAGATTCCAGTTATTCTGTGGAAATACTCATCTCATTATCTGATTGCATTATTGAATATTACCTGATAATTTTTCCATTTCTTATCGATTAAGATTTCTAACTAACAAGGAAAAATGTATTTATAGGTATGACTCACCCTTGCTAAAATCCATTTAACTAAAGTGCTTTTTATTATTTTACTACTATTATTTATTAATATTATTATTTATAGGGGAGTTTCGGGCTCCCCAAAAGGGAGAAGCCAAACTGTACTCACAGCTTACTGGTTGCTCTCTGTTCAGGAAATTCTCCTGGGAGCAAAGGAGACCGTATATATTGCTGGGGATTGAACCAGAATTGGCTATGTGCAAGGCAATCTCCTTACTATCTTCTGGCTGTATTGTTCCTCTTTAAGAAAGAAAATTATCCCTTAGTAGCAGTAAGCTTATAAAGCAAATGATTCAAAATGTGCGATCGCTCGATCGATCAATAGATTGATTGATTCATAAAAAATTAAACTAAACTAAATTATAAAACAGACCACAGACATAGAAATACGTAGTAACAACCTGTATTGCTAATGGATGAAATTGGTTAAATATCAATTACTATAATTTATTAGACTTTGATAAAAATAATACTTGATTTCTAATTCAGAAAATTTTTTCCATGTAATGATAGCAATTATTTTTATCCCTATTATAAGAAGAACTATTAATTCTCCCCAGGTGGCTTTTATTGAGCATTGGTTTCACGTTTGAATTACCTGGGTTGCTTTTGAAAAAATAAAATAACCAGTCTCGGGCCGGAGCGATAGTCCAGCAGGTAGGCCATTTGCCTTGCACGCGGCTGGCCCATGCGGCCTGGGTTCAATCCCGGCATCCCATATGGTCCCCGAGCACCACCAGGAGTGGTTCCTGAGTGCAGAGCCAGGAGTAACCCCTGAGCATCACCGGTGTGACCCAAAAAGAAAAAAAAAACAGTCTCTTCACACAGTCGTTTAAATCAGGCTCATTAGGGAGTGAAGACAAGGTTTTGTAAATTCCCAGGCAGTTCACATATGTAAGGAAACGTAGTGAGTGATTATTCTGATTGAATTTTACTCTTAGTAGTGTGAAGATGAATGCAAGTATTCACATTCTCTGACAGTGTGCGTGGTTCTCAAACCACTGTAAGAAAGTAAAAAAAAAAAAAAAAATTCAAAGATGCCGTTACCCTTATTCTTGACCCCTCAGAGACATTATTTTTCTTTTTTTCCTTTTTTTTTTCTCGCTTTTTGGGTTACACCCAGCAATGCTCAGGTGTTGCTCCTGGTTCGTTGCTCAGGAATTACTCCTGGTGGTGCTCAGGGACCATATGGGATTCCGAGGATCAAACCCAAGTTGGCCATGTGCAAGGCAAACGCCCTACCTGCTGTGCTATCACTCCGGCCCCATGGACTTGATTTGTTACTATACTTTGGCATCAGAATGCTTTTTAAAATTCCCCAATTATTTTAAGTAGTGTTAAAGAATCGGAGCTTCAAGGAAGAAATGCCAATCCATGTCTACTGTAATTTAGGTGATTTATTTAAATATTTTGGTTACTTTTAAGCATGTGTTCATGTTCCCATAAGAGCTTTTTTTCTTTCTAGAAGCAAAATAACCTTTTAAAAGGTACCTTATACGGAGCTTGCAGACTCTTTTTAAGCACTTAGAAGACTGTAGTATCCATCCTATTCTGTTATTTTGTAAAAAAAAAAAAAAGTCTAGTTAGCTTTATTGATTGGTAAGTGTGTAGATTTTAAACACTGCAATTAAATTCTTTCATGTAACGGACTTTCCACAATAAAAATAATCTGGGTTGGAGTGACATACAGCAGGTTGGGTGTTTGTCTTGCACACAGCCGACCCTGGTTCAATCCCTGGCATCCCATCTGGGTCCCATCCTTGGCATCTTGTGTGGTCCCCCAAACTCAGTCAGGAGTAATTCCTTAGTGTAGAGCCAGGGGTAAAGCCTGAGCATAGCAGGGTGTGACCCAAAAAGCAAAAAAAAAAAAAAAAAAAGTATGTAGCTTTTTCCAAAGGGCAGATTCCTTCTCACTTCCATGTTAACTTCGTCTTTAATAGGTAGCATAAACTCAGAAGAATTTGGTACAGTGAATCTTGTATTAGTTTCATGGAACTAAAACCACTCTTTTGACACCATAAAATGAAATAGAACCATAAAATAGAAATGAACAGAGGTGTGGGAGTGGGAGCTGTATTGCAGCAAGTGGGACGCTCGTCTCGTATGTAGCTGACCCAGGTTCAATTCCTGGCATCCCATATGGTCCCCATAACCCTAACAGGAGTAATCCCAGAGTGCAGAGCCAGAAGTAAGTCCTGATCACCTCCAAGTTTGGCCTCAAAACAGAAAGAAAAATTGATGCACAGAGGTCAGTAGCAGTAATTGGTAGTTGACGACAGTGGATTAGGTTCATCTTGTTTGTTCTTCTCAAAGCATTTAAAGTCCTAGTTCTGGTCGTAATTACATTTCTTGACTCAGAGTATAGAGAAAAAGTGAATAGATACAATTTTCTAAGCGTCAGATAGTGTGGTATATTTGGTCTCCCTAGCAGTTTAAGTATTTGGGGGAAATTTGGACTTGGAGATTACATATATTTGGGGTCTTTTATAAATAAGAGTCTTAAGTAGTATGATACCTGCAGAAGATAAAAACAATCACTTTGTTCTAAGAAAGCAAGTATGAAAGGCCAGCACCTGGTCAGGTTCCAGGTAGGCAAGAATGAACTCTAATCAGCTTTCTAAAGTGGTATGATAAAATCTGCAGTTCTAAAAATCCTAAGACTAAAATTCTATGCTAAATCACTTCTTTTCTTAGGATGCCCAGCATTAAAAAATGAAGTTGAAGGAGCAGAAGATGATGTACAGGTGAGTAGTTTGACTAAAAAAAGGAAATAATTGACCGTAATTAAAAGACAAAGCAAAATACCCTCCTGCCTACTTTTTTTTTTCCCTTTGACAATGATAAAATTGTTATTCAGATACCTGGGAGGTGGGGTGTCACATAGTTGGTTACATGATTTTTCAGGTGTTTTTGTTGGGGAAAGCTGACTCTTCTCCCCTTGAGTATGTGCTGTGTACTTAATGGGTTACTTCTTAACCAGAACCAGCAGACTTCCGAGGGTAGTTCATGGAAAGACCTTGTAGTTTCTTGGATCACCTGCTCTGAAGAATGCTACTGCATGTCTTCGGGCAACTCTTGTCAGTATGTCTGTGTGTTGGGGCTGCAGAGGTTATTGAGTAGGCAGGGTGCTTACCTTGCATGCAGCTGACCTGGCACCTCATGCTGAGCAGGGCCAGGAATGGTAAACCATCCTGGACTCACACTCATTCTTGGTGAGCTTTCAAATGACTACAGCATTAGCTGATGTATTGATTACAAACTCCTGAGGGACTGTGAATGATAAACACCTAGTTAAGCTGTTCCTTGAGCTGTGACCTTCAGAAATAATAAAAAGAATAAAACTTATTTAAGCCACTAAATTTAAACCACTAAATTGGGGTTATTTATTAGAGCTACAAATTTTGGTGCCTAAAAATGTGGTGCTGTCACAATAAATACTTGAGAATGGAGTGACTTTAAACCTGGCCAGTAGATGTATGCTATGTTAACCTTTCAGAGACTGCTAGGGCTCAAATGAAGTTGGAAGTGGGATGGTGGAGAAGGATGACTATTTTAGAATCTGGAAAAGGGAATCATTATTGTATAGTGACAAAGTTCAGCAATATTGTCACTTACAGTAATGTGGGAAGTAGAAAATATTCCTAATGATAGGCTGGGTGACCCAGCTGAGAAAATTTTCCAGTAGAAGATTAAAGCTATTGCTGCTTTTCTTCTTTGTGCTTATGGTCCACTGCAGGCTGTGGCAGCCCTTCAGAATATAAAGGAGTCAAAACTTGTTTTGAAGATTTCTCTGCCTCAGTATACCAACTATACCAAAATTAGAAAATGACTTCACAAAGATCAGATCCAAGGAACTCTCAGAATAGCTTTATCTACAGATCAAACAAAGGGTGTAACTTTAAAATCTTGTTGAGACCTTTAGAGATCTAAGATGTGCCTTAGGTCATTGTTTCTCGAGTTCTTTCTGGACATATCATCCCTTTCCAACCTTATGTCCCTGTGCATACTCCTTCCTATCATGTTCAGGTGGACCTGACCTCATCTTCTGCAGTGACTGCCCACTTTTTCCTAGTTTTCACTTGTGATTCCCTTGGAATATCCTGAAACCCCCAATTGAGAAACACTGCTTTATTTAGATCACCCTTCAATATAAATCAAATATAGTCTTCTAAGTATGAAGGATTAAAGGTATTTTGTTTCTTTTATTTTTATGTATTTATTTTGCTTTGGGCCACGTCCCATGGTGCTAATGGTTTCTATCTCTGAACTCAGGAAGCACTCCTGGTGTGTTCAGGGGACCTTATGTGGTGCCAGGGATTGAACCCAGGTCGGCCTGGTACAAGGCAAGGGCCCTACCTGCTGGAGTATTGCTTCAGACTCATTTCAGAAATAAGTTAGAAAATAATTTATTATTGAAATTTATTAGCATTTTATCTAATAAAATGAGCCTATAAGGTTTCCAAGAGACCCACAATACTTTGTTTTTGGGGACACACCCATTGGTGTTCCAGAACTGTTCCCAGCATTAGGCTTTGGTGTTGCTCTCTGCAGTGCTCTGGGAACTGTGGTAACCTAGTGTGGGGTCCAGCACATGAAGTCTGTGCTCCAGTTCTCTTAGCCGTATCGGTTCTAATACCTATACATTCTTTTAAAAATAGCATCAGTTTGCACTGAAAAGTGACACTTAAAATCGCCAAGATTCTGTATCAAGGTTTAATAATATCAGATGGGAAAGTAAGCCTCTGTCATAAAATAGAGGAATGGTTCAAAAATGAGAATCATTCAAATCTCAAGGTGCAAAACCAAGAGCTGTGGGAAAATTATTCTCAGATCTTACATTCTATTCAAGGAACTTAGATTTTGCATTCTATTCATGGAACTTCTAACATATTTTAGAATTAGTTTATATTTTTTCTCGCTAAACAAGAAGCAGTTGTGTCCTGCCATTATATTAGGAAAATAAGGAGTGTGCAGATAATTTGTCTTTATAGTTCATCGCCCTTCATATTTGGAGCAATTACAATATCCAAGGAACTCTATTTAAGCAACTGTACCAAACTTTTATCTATTAATGGCTCCATTAAGAGAATATCCTGAATCTGTGAGTTTGGCTCAGCAGTAAACCTTATGTCTGCATGTCTGCATATGTGACACCCTGAGTCTGATCCTTGGCACTGGGCAAGGTGAGGAAGAACAACAGTCTAAATTTGAAATTGTTGCTACAAAGGGATAAAAATTTGGGGGCATCTTGGGAGTGGGCAGGACAAGTGTATTTTAGATATGAGAAAAATGTAAATTATTCTGAAAGCAACAAGACAGTGGTAGTTTTAAAATGAGTGTACTTTTCGTGCGTGTGTGTCTGTGTGTGTCTGTGTCTGTGTGTAGTTCTGTCTTTCCCAGAGTAGTGATGTGATCCCCTAGGAGGTGCAGGAATGCTTCAGAGGGAATTTGTAGCCTTTGGTGCAGTTGGGGGTTGCTTCTTGTTTGTTCCATTAAGGAAGGTAGATTTTTTTCAGGGTGGTGTTGGGGATTTTGTTCTTGGTTTTTTGTTTGCTTGTTTGTTCTTAATGCTGAAAAGGGAGTGGTAGGCCAAATAAGGTCTCTCTTCTGTCACTCACTTTATAGAAGCTTGCTACTTTTGTACAAGGGTATTTAAGCAGGTACTGTCAAAAGATTTGTGTAGTAAAGCATCGTGGCAGAACTAGAGCTTTTCTAACAACCACAATGAGAGAAGAGTCAGCTTGGAGGAGTCATCTTAGAATGAATTCACAAAACTACAAAACATGCACAAATTCACAAAAGATATAAGGTAACCTGCTGAAGAAAGTTTCTCCTAAATATCAGAAACTATAAGATAACAAAAGTAGCTTAAAGTTATTTTGTGGTAGTTTAGTATGCATTAATTAGAATGATAGCTCATAGCTCACTTAATCCTGTTCTCCTCATTCCCAGAGTTCTTAGGTCCTATTCAGTTTAGTCTCAATTCTTTTGTTAGTACAGATGGTACTCTATCTTGCTTCTGTATCTCTTTTATAGCCCAAAAAATATGTTCAAACCAAAAAATATGTTTAAAAAAACTGAGCCTGATTATGAACTTTATTGATACTTATTATGAGAAGAGGAAAATGGCAATTGTTTAAGACTAATTTTTTTTACAAACACTTGGGAAATTCTGGACTGGAGAGGTCCTACAGTGGGTAGGGCATTTGCCTTGCACAGTAACTAACCCAGATTTAATTCCGGCATCCTGTATGGTCCCCAGGCATGGTCAGGAGTAATTCCCAAGTGCAGAGCCAGGAGTAAGCCCTGAGCATCGCCGGATGTGACCCAAAAAGCAAATGAAATTTATTTTACTCATGCCATTTATGAATTTTCATGTGTCATTCTCTGTAACTTAGGAAGTAGAATCATTATATTTCATTTTCATTATATATGAAGGTACTAAATAGACTTAGAATGGAAATTACATCTTCTCTATTATAAATTCAACAAATGTTTCAGTACTTTGTAAGACATTCAGTTTTGGGGGGTTTTTTTTTGGATGAACAACTATGCTTTGAATAGTTTAGTGTTTTCAGTTATTGTAAATAAACAGTGTTGTTTAATATTTCCAACTCATATCTTGGAAAGATTTTATAAAATCATTTGGATTTTAAATTATATCTTGTTTGGGCTTGGTGGGACTCAGTGGAAGAGAGCACACCTAAATTTAAACATACACAATCTGAGTCTTTGTATTTTGTCCGTTATATCATGTGTTGTGTGTGCGCATGTGTGTGTGTGTGTGTGAGAGAGAGAGAGAGAGATTGTTGACATTTTGTTGAATATTTTTTTACATTGCCTTTTTCATTACTTTTAGTTTATATTTCTGAATATATCCCTACTATAAAATCCTGGAAATAAAATTTACTGTTGAAGTTTTGTATGAAGACTAAAATGGTTTGCTGATAGCACCAGGTGTTACTGGTGCCCACTCGAGCAAATTGATGAACAACAGGAAGACAAGTGATACAAGTGATAGCACTACTGACTAAAAAATAATAAGCATTCCCTGAAATGCCAACTAATTTTATTAAGGAGGTAGTTTCGTTTTTTATCAATTAATTCAAATGAAGTTGTTTTTGTTTTTACCAGAATTTTTAAAAAATCAGCTCATAGTTGTATTTTATATTTTTGTTTTATCACTGATTACTGTGTTCAGGTGTTCTTTCACTCTGTATTATGGGGCAAGGGGAGGTGACTCTGCAGGGGTTTGAATCCCCACTATCATATTTGCCTCCCCCAGAGCACTGCCAGAAGTGATACCTGAACAGGAAGTAATCCCTGAACACAACTAGGTGTGACACAAAAAGAGAGAAAAAAAATACTCTGTTATTAATGTTCTTAGGAAAAAGGTCAGAATGAGACAGTTGTCAGATTTAAAATAAATTACTAATGGAAACTACACCAAAATGTTAATGGTGGTTTTTATGTGTCTGTAGGATTGTAATTTTTCTCCTTTCTTGTGTCTTTATTTGCAAGATTTGCACGTATAACTTTAAATATTCAAACATAATTGCTGAAAAATTCAAATATTTAATCCTAACTTCTTAAAATAATATATCAAACATTAAAGTTGTTTATCTGTGACCAGAGTAGTAGTGTAGCAGGTAGGGCACTTGCTTTGTACACTGCTGACCCAGGTTCAACCCCCAGTATCCCATATCGTCCCTTGAGCCCTTCCAGAAGTGATCCCTGAGCACAGCCTTTCAATACTGTATTGCAAACTATAATGCCCAGAAGGAAAAGGGAGTAGGAGGAGGGGAGGAAGAAAAGTGCCTACCATAGAGGTAGACTGTGGCAGGAGGGGTATGTAGGAAGGAAATCAGTGACAATAGTAGTGGAAAATGTACAATGATGAAGGAATGGTTGTTGGAATATTGTAGGACCCAACTGTGAGTAACTTTGTAACTGTTTCTCATGGTGATTCAGTTTAAAAAAAAGAAAAAGAGGGCCTGGGTGATAGTTCAGTTGGGAGGGGGACCAACTAGGTTCGATCCCCAGCATTCCATATGGTCCCCCAAGCACCGCCAGGAATAATTCCTGAGTACAAAGCCAGGAGAAACACACCTGAAAATCACAGGTGTGACTCAAAAAACAAGCGAGGGCCGCGGAGCACCCCCAGTGTGACTCCCAAACCAAAAAAAGCTGCTTGAAAAAATTTCATCTTGATAAAATAAACTAGTGCTATAATGAAAACCTATTTGTTGGCTGTGACCCAGCCACGTTTTCAATCTGCTATATAAGTGAACTTGCTGAGTAATATGTTGATTGTGATACTTTTTCTGTGTTTGATTGTTTACTGAGAATGTGTATTAAACAGATTTGCATAATAACAGTAAGGTTTTTTTTTTTTTTTGCCTCAGTGAACAAGTGACTGAGGATAGAAGCAGAGTGTTTTTATTTTCTCTAGAACTGTTATCTAGCCTAATGTTTTAATGGAGAGCCACAACTAGAATTACTTTATTTAACCCTGGTATCTCTTTGCCTCTAAAGACAAAATTGCTATAGTAGTCATGGAACAGGAAAAAGATAAATAATCTCTTAGCAACCATAAGCTAATAATTACACCAACTCCTAATAGTTAAACAGGTTTCCATGGTATATTAAATATTGGTGTGAGTTGATTTATAAAATAAGATGAATGAACCTATGCCAACAATAATATTAAATCATACAAATATATGTTGTTGGTTGGTTCTTTGGATGTTGGGGGTCCACACTGGCAGGACTTGGCTTACTTCTGACTCTCTGCACTCAGGATTCACTCCCGGTTAGGCTCTGGGGACATTTTAAATGGGGTGTTGGAAAACAAACATGGAAGAAGCGCCCTACGTGCTCTCTGGCCCCTTGTGCATATGTATGCACAGTCATTGTGCATATCATTTATTAGACTTTTACTCTTTTTTTTTTTACACTTACTCTTGTGGAAGCTTGGAGGCATTTTCTGTCACTTAACTTTAAATTTTGCCCTCATTATAGATTTTTTTAAAGAAGCCTTCATTTTCTTTGGGGGAGGGGACAGCCACCCTGCAGCAGTGCTTAGATCTCAGCTCTGCACACAGGGATCAATCCAAATCCACTGCATGCAATGTAAATGCCTTACCCACTGTGCTCACCAGCCCTGGAATTGTTACTTTTTAAGGGATTATAATTCAGTGTAAATTGCTCAAGTTTGACTGAATTGCAACACTTTCATGCATAAAGATTTGATGACACTGGAGGGAGAATATAGGAGGTCAGGCACTTGTTTTGAATGTGGCCAGTACCATATTGAATCACCAGTATAGTGTGTGGATCACTGAGAACTGCGAGGAGTCCTGTTGAAGCATGGAGCCAGGAGTAAGTCCTGAACACACCACAGGGTGTAGCCCCAAAATAGATTTGATTTTGGTTCATTTTAATTATGGGAATTACTAGAGATGATTGTTTGGAAAATAGAAGTATTTTGATTCTGTAGTGTAGATAAGTGCCACTGCTTATTCACAAAGTCTGGCACTGCATCTTCTTCCTCATGCCAGCAGCACACGGACGGAGATCCTGGATGGGGGGGGGCGGGGGCTAGCTTGGCACTGTTTGTCCCGCTCTCTCTGTCTTTTCCCTCCCTCCCACCCCCACATACACCTTTTGTAAAGTTACTTATTTACAGTCCTTGGTACCTACTTTTTGTTTTTCAGACTTCCTAAAATTACACAATAGTACTTTGATCGACTTGTAGTTTCATCCTAATTTATTTTTGGTGTATCCCTATCAGTTTAAGTTATAGTTAAGACGTAAATAAATTATAGTTCAGAGCTTTTTTAAAATTGGCTAACTTAGCATATTTAGCCCTCTAATTCTTCTTAGATTCCTTTCTATAAGAACTCATTTAGCTCAGAAAGTTGAGTTTTAAAATTTTATATTTTGACATGGTTTACAGATTAGAATTTGGGGAGTTGCACCATTTGCACTTTTATCTTCATAGCAGCACTATTCACAATATCCAGAATCTGGAAACAACCAGAGTGCCCAAGAACTGATGACTGGATAAAGAAACTATGGTACATCTACACAATGGAATATTATGCAGCTGTTAGGAAAAATGAAGTTATGAAATTTGCCTATAAGTGGATGAACATGGAGAGGCTCATGTTGAGTGAAGTTAGCCAGAGGGAAAAAGACAGATATAGAATGACTGCATTTATTTGCATGACATAAGAGTGTGTGTGTGTGTACACATACATATATATTCTGATACCAATATCCAAGGTCAGGCAAAACATGAATCAGGAAGTCTTGTCAAAGGTGGAATCTACCACAAGTGTGTGGGAATCAGAGGTTAGGTAAGACAGAGAAAGGAACAGTGTGCTAATAATTGTTGAAAAATGATAAAACCAGCCTAGAACTGAGCATTGAATATAGGCAAAAAGATAAACCAGATAACATCGTAACATATAAATTGCAGTGCACAATGTATAAGAGGAGAGAGAGAGAGAGAGAGAGAGAGAGGCAGGCTGCAGGGGGTGGTGGGAGGAATTGGGGTTATTGGTGGTGGGAAATGGGCACTGATGGAGGGATGGGTGCTGAAACGCTGTATGACCGAAACCCAAACATGAACATCTTTGTAATTCTATATCTCATGGTCGTATAATAAAATATTTTTTTAGAAAAGAATTTGGGGAGTTGCCCATTCATAGTGTGATAGGTAGTTGGACATACTGATTTGCTAAATACTTGTTGAAAAATACTGAATTTGGGAATGTCTCTGTTAGGCAACTGAAGAAGATTCTTCAAGTTCTCTAGTGAAAGATCACCTTTTCCAGCAAGACACAGTTGTTACCAGTGAGCCTTTTAGAAGCTCCAGACCTCCTTTTGAAGATTTGAATTCCAGAAGAGTCTATTTACAAAGTCAAGCCAATCAGGTAAGAAGATAAATACTTTCTGGTGCAGAATTCACTTGTACAAAATTGAATGCATTAATAAAGTTCGAAATAGGGTAGTATCTAGTAAACATGTCACTGTGGAAGAAAATGGTGCATTGACTCAGACTTACTCAGACTTACTTGTTGTCCTCTACTGATAAACCAAATTCATCAGTTTGGTTAACTGGATAAATTTAGGCTCATTTGATTGTAAGTAACAGTCCATTCAAACTTACTTAAAGAAAGCTTTGATGTAGCATTTTTTTTCAAGTTATTTTAAGAATGAATGCACTTAAGCCTTTTTAAGATCTGGAAAGACATTAGATAGCTCCCTCTTCATTCCCTTTGTTCCCGCCCCACATCTACCTATGATCAATTGTCTCTGTTTCACTTTAAGCATCTATTCATTCGGTTTCTGCTGGTTTAGTCTTCACGTGACATCATTTTTATAGTATTGATGTGACTGTTAGAATATCAGATTCAGATCTTCACTCTGTGGCATTCCAACCTAGACCTAATAATCTAAGCCAATTCCATATTCTTGCAAGAAGGAACAGTGCTTTGGGGTTGGAGCAATACAGTACAGTAGTTAGGATGCTTTCCTTGCACTTGACTGATCTGGTTTTGATCCCAGGAGCCTACTAGGTGTGAGATCCCCTGAGTGCAGAGCCAGGAATAAGTCCTGAGCACCACAAGGTGTGATCTCAAAACAGAACAATACCATAGTGAAAATACAGCAGGTAGGGCGATTTTATTGCTTGCAGCCAACCCTGGTTTAGTCCCCAGCACCTTACAAGGACTACCACAAGAATGGCCCAAAAATAAGTAAAAGAAGATAATGTGTTTTTAAGTTTAGGGGAGGTTTTATATTATATACTTTATATACATACATGTATTTACATATGATGCATATATTATACATATATAATATAATACACATATGTATAATAAATACATATGTATATATGCTGCTCATTCTGTGATTATAGGATGGGTAATTTAGACAGGAGATAAAAGAATGCACATCCTTCACATTGCTACTTTTGGATAGACCTTTTATTCTAGGCTATCTTAGAAACTTGGTGTGTTTCAGTAATGTCAGCTACTAGAATCTGGTTTAATCATACTTATAGTTAGTTGGGGGAAAGCACTGTGTGGCTAATCATCACATTCTTTGAGTAAGGAGATACTTATCGTTGTTTTATATAAATTAGTTTTGAATATTTTAACACTTCCACACAAACTTGTTCTGCTTTTTCTCTTGATGGTCTGTGTACTAGAATCAAAATAGGTACTAGGGAAAAATTATTCCCTAGATCATAATTGTTACAACGGTGGATAACTTCTTGAGCAGGCAAATGTAGTTTTAAATCAAATCTTGGAGATTATGTAGGATGCCAAGAATCAAACTTGTGTTGGACACTTGCAAGATAAGTGCTTTACCCACTATGGCATCTCTCCAGCCCCACCAAGAACAGTAAAAGGAAGGTAGGGAAGGGGAAATGATGGAAATCTTACCGTCAGTAGACAGATACTTTAAGAGATTGTATTTTTAGACAGTTGTAAGTACATGAAGCAAGGTCGTGGGAAACTGGGCTGGGACAGGATTCTAGAGAAAAATGAATACTTTGGAAAAGCCTCTGAGAAGGTATTTATATAAAGAGACACAGGTCATTGAGAGAGTACATGCCCTTGAATCATCCTCAGGGTGCCTGGAGGTTCTCCTGGTGCTATTTGGCCAAACTGGTCAGCGATTCAGTGCAGGACCTGAGAGATGTGGTGCTAAGCCCTGTGATCCCGGAGGCCCAGGGCCACACTAGCAATGATCAGGAACCTCCAGGGCCACAAATCGTAATCTTGTGATTCCATGTATTGCCGTGGATCAGTTCCTTGAATATATGCCCCATAACCCCTCTACTAGCTCTCAAAGAATGAGTGATAATCAAAAGTAAAACCAGCCACATGAAATGAAAATCTGGCAGAAATATAAGGAATTTATATTTTAGAGAAACAGAAAGACTAGTGTTTCATAGAGTTATGGTGCTGTTGGTGGGACACAATGGGCAGGTTTTAGTCTGTAATAAAGGTCTCATTTTTAACTTAACAACGTGGCTATTGGGAAATGGTCAGAATATGATCAACTTAGAAGACTGTAATAGAAGATCTGTTTGAATGAGAAGAAATGAGAAATATCTAGATACAGGATAAATGGTTAGATATGTATCTAAGCTGTTCAGTGGGTGATAATGCCGTTATCTAAAATGGAGAAGACCAGGAAAGACTGCGTTCCCCTATCACTGATTCATCACTGATTCATTACCATGTTCTTCTCAAGTTAGAATGTATAAAGTAAGTGATATGCCTAGTATTCCAATGTTGTATGTTAGTTGACCATCAGTATTTTTTAGAGCATGTAGCATCTTTTTTGGCAGGGTTGAAGAATGTTCTGAAGAGCACACTCAAAATTTTTCAGGACTTCTGGGTGCATGTTCAAGTATTTGACATGCCATGTGTGGGGCTGGGAATCAAACCCAGGTCCAGCATGGTGTTTTTCTTTCTTTCTCATTTTTCTCTTGCTTCTTTTTTTTTTTTTAATCACACCCAGCGATGCTCAGGGGTAACTCCTCGCTCTGCACTCGGGTAACTCCTGGCAGAGCTTGGGGGACCATATGGGATGCTGGGGATCGAACCTGGCTTGGCCACATGCAAGGCAAACATCCTACTCGCTGTGCAATCGCTTCAGCTCGGTACAGCATGGTTAAGACAAATGTCTTACCACTGCACTGTATTCAACCAGTAGGTAGCATCTTTGATTCTAAATAAGGAATGACATAATTCTTTTTTTTTGTCTTTTTTTTTTTTTTTCAGTTTCTGCTTTAATTTTCTTTTTTTTTTTAAGTATTTTATTATACCACCGTGAGATATACAAATAAAAAGATATACAATTAAAAAAGTTCATGTTTGGGTTTTGGTCATACAGTGTTTCAGCACCCGTCCCTCCACCAGTGCCCATCTCCCACCAACAACATCCCCGGTTCCCTCCCCCTTCCCCAGCCCTACTCCATGGCAGGTTCTTTATTTCTTTGCCTTTCTCTCTCTTTCTCTTTTCCTTCCCTTCTAGACTATGGATTACAGAACATACATTAAAAGGTTGTCATGTGAATCCTTTTGCCTCTATTTCATGCTCAGTTCTAGGTTGGCATTAGTACCCTCGACTATTATTAGCACCCTGTTCCATTTTCTGTCTTTCCTAAACTCTGACTCCCACACGTAATGATCACTTGACATCCTGTTATTCATCGATTTGCTCGAGCAGGCGCCAGTAACATTTCCATTTAATGTGCCAGTGTAGCCCTGGCAACTGGTTGCTTCAGGAATATGAAGAGCCTCAAACCGTTCGTTCAGGGTCTTAACGAAGAAGTCTGACTATCTTGTAGGTGGGCGACCACGTGATCTTTGACATCCCGTGGGATCCAGTCGGTAATGACTCTAGTCCAGCGGTCGTCTCCAAATCTCATTACATTTAATTCTTCAATAACTATAAAAATATGACTTGTCCCAACAGCAAGTGTTAATCTGATAAAGTTAATATAAAGTAAAAGAGAAAAGCATTGCTTTGAGAAGTAATTTTGTTTTTGTACCGCACGAATACCTAAATACAGGGGAGTCAAATCCCTTCCTCCTGAATGCCTGCATGCAAAACAGATATGCCAGTCCATTGAATTGCATCAGAAATACAGAAATTGAGGATAAAATTATGATAAATATTGCTAAATGGAATATAAAAAACAAAATTCCTAAATTTCTGTGAATTGGGAAATTGACAGATAAAAAACTTTAAACAGCATATAAATTATTCATTCGTTTGTTTGTTTGTTTTGCTCCTTGGGTCACACCCAGTGATGCTCAGGGGTTATTCCTGGCTCTATCAGAAATTATTCCTGGAGGGGCCGGAGCGATAGCCCAGCGGGTAGGGCGTTTGCCTTGCACGCGGCCAGCCTGTGCTGGCCCGGGTTCGATCCTCGGCATCCCATATAGTCCCCCGAGCACCGCCAGGAGTAGTTCCTGAGTGCAGAGCCAGGAGAAACCCCTGAGCATCGCCGGGTGTGACCCAAAAAAAGCAAAAAAAAAAAAGAAAGAAATTATTCCTGGTGATGTTCAGGGAAACATATGGAGTGCTGGGGATTCAACCCGGTCAGCCGCATGTGGGCAAATGCCTTACCCATTGTGCTATCACTCCCATCTGGAAATTGTATCCTTTAGCAAAAAAAGTTTCCTATTCTATTTTCCTGGTAATAAAACCTTAAAACTTAATGTTTAAAAATATTAATAGGGGCCGGAGCGAATAGTGGGTAGGGTGTTTGCCTTACACTCAGCCGACCTGGTTTGATCCCCCGCATCCCATATGGTCCCCTGAGCACTGCCAGGAGTAATTCCTGAGTGCAGAGTCAGGAGTAACCCTGGAGCATCGCCAGGTATGACGACCCCAAAAGAAAAAAAATAGTAATAAAAAGAAAAAAAAATTTAAAGGAAGATCAAAGGGATTACTTATTAACTAAAAAGAAAAAGTTGTTTTGGGGCCATGCCTAGTTGTGCTCAGGGTTTACTCTTAGCTCTGCACTTAGGGATCACTCCTGGCAGAGTTGGGGAACATATGGATTGCCGGGATCAAACCCAGGTCAGCCATATGCAAGGCAACTACCCTACCTTCTGTACAGGGCAACTGCCCTACTCTAGTCTTGAAAAGAAATTTTTAAAGAAAATAATTTGGTGATTTGAAATAGACTGAGACTGAAACATAAAAGCCAAAGATAGGTGTAAGATTCTAATTCCTGTTATTGCTGCTATTTTAATGTGAAATAAGTAGTCCTGAGCAAGTAGTTACTGTATAGTTATATAAAATAAGCTAAGAAATCTATCTGACATAGTATTTGACCTTGAATATTTCAGGGTTCCATGAAAATGACAATTCGATAAGTTTTCAAGTGGAGACCCTAGAAAACCCTGTAAAACCCTGTGAAAGATCAGATTATTTCAGATCCATTACATCAGACTTGGCCTTAGATTAGCAATAGTAGTTGACCATGTCTCATAGGGTTTTGCACATACTTGTCACCACATGCAGAGATAGCTCATGAGCTTGTCTGTTGTTTGGGGGGTGGGGGTAGAACATAGTAATTAGTTTGACTTGTTGATATATTGATTTGATTTAAGGTGACCTCTTCAAAGCCCAGAGATTGTTCTATTTAAGCCTATTAATTTTCTTCCAACTGAATTAGGCAATCTGTAAGCATTTACCTATTTAAGATGGTACTGAATTACAGACTCAGATAATAGGTAAAATAAGCTCTAGTTAGTTTTTATGTTGTTTATGGTTCCAGTGGTGGAAGAAAGGGAAGGTTGCCTGGCCAGAGTAATTAAAGTTTGTAATTTCTTAAACCTCCAGGAAATGTGGGTCACTTAAGAAAATTAGTTTCAGCAAGAGTCACGGTAACAGCATGGATCCTGTGTGGGGCATACGATTTTCTTTGTTGAACACAGCTGCTTATTGAAAGTGACCAGGCATTCAATAATTTGACCTCTCAGAGAGCAGTAATTTCACAATCTTCCTAAAATCCACGTCATACTCTATACTGCTGGTGCTTATTTCAGACTACATTAGATCATTAGATTCAAACCCTGTAAAAAATTCTAGTGAATAAAGAATTCAAATTAAAATGGTAATGAGAGAGATGCTAGTTTTGTCTGTTGTTTATAGTACCTGCATTCAGTAAATTGGACAACCAGTGTCACAATTCCAATTTCTTTTTAAATATGACAAGATTGACAAGTTATGTCATTACTAGTATAACAAGTACGTTTTCATTATTTGCTTAGAAAAATTCCATGTATATCACATTGTACACTAAGTCCTTTCATTTTATTTTGACCATCTTTAGACAAGCTAGCTCTGTCATCTGTTCCAGGTTGTTTTTTTTTTTCTTTTTAAGACATAAGATTCCCGTTTCTTCAGCAATGTTTTATTTTCTAATTTGTCAGGTACATGTTTCTGTTTTCCCGGTGTATTAGAACTGAAAGTCATGTTGATTCTTAACATTTCCTCCTTCTAGTGTGTTACCTATTAGAAACAGTAAGTGAGAAAGCACAGTGAAACATTTCAGCCTGGTGTCTTTCATTACCTTCTACAGAAAGGAAAAAAAATTACCAAAGGCCAACAATCATTTCTGAGAACCATTCTGACTACTTGTGGGGAGAACAAGGGTGGTGTTAGTGACTTTCATTCTAATACTTTATTTAAATACTGTGTTGTCTTTGTGTTTAAATATTTATTCCACCTGTTTAATTATCTTAAGAATTGAGAAGATAGTTTAAAAATAGAATGTGATTAGGAGAATGTGCTTGAGAGTTTACCAAGTGCCTTTGATTCCTTTTTTATGGGGGTTGGGTCACACCTAGCAGTGCTCAGGAGTTCCTCCTTGCACTCAGGAATTACTCCTGGCAGTGCTCAGGAGACCGTATGGAATGCCAAGGATCAAACCCTAGTCAGCTGTGTGCAGGGCAAACGCCCTCCCTGCTGTACTAGCACTCTTGCCCCTGATTCTATTATTTAAGCATGGCAGTATTTCAGGTTACTAGCAGAGAAATTCATAGTCATTAAGAATTTGACTAGTCATAAGGTTAGTAACTATTAAATTATTGGTATTCTAATGTTATTAAAAATGATACTTTTCCTCCCCGTTCAGATTAAAATGTTCCCATGGTATGGTCAAACTATTTAAAATAATACAGATGTTAAGGCACTTGCTTTGCATGCAACTGTAGCTGACACAGTGGTTAGATTCCCAACATTACATATGGTCTCTTGAGCCCTGCCTAGTGTGGCAAACTATATAATAATAAAGTAAAATCTTCCCATGATAAATAAGTATCTTTGTATTTTGTAAAATCTGATTATGGTTGCCTGTTGCTTCACTGTAGTTAGTGCCTATTATGTGTTAGATATATTGTCTAAAGCACTTGACTAATATAACACTTGAAACTCTTCATAGCTGTGATGGACCGCCTCATTTGGGGATGAGAATTAGCTTCAGTTTATGCATGCATAATGCTGTTTATTTTTTCAATTTAACAGTTTTTATTGAGGTATCAGGATTTACAATACTGTTACATACATTTCATACATGCATCATTTTAGTATCACACCCATCATCAGTGAGCCTGCGTCCTTCCGCCAGTGTCCCAAAGAGCCCTTCTAACCACATCCTTCTCCCCATTTAAGCTCAGTTCTATAGATAGAATTCTTAGTTCTAATGACTTGGACCATATTTGTTGCTCCTTTTTTATCATATTACGTTTTTATTCTACATATAGAAGAAGTCTCTTACTGTAGATATAGGGACACCTACACACATAGATGAAAATCTACAAAGTTATAAATCTACAAAGTTATAAAATTATAATTATATTGCTTCAGCGTCTGTCCTATAAGTAAAGACTAATAAAAATCTCTGCAAATAAAAAAATCCTACCTGATCAGACATTAAACACTTACTGTAAATAAAACATTAAATAATAAACTACTGAAAATGTAAAAAGTCTCTTAGCAAACTTAGAATAAACATACCTTTCTTATTGTAACAGAGAGCACCCATGTAAGTGCCATGAATGAGCCCCATACTTGGTGCCACTTTCTGGGAAGACAATTTGTCCTGTCTTCTATGGGTTTATTTTCTTACTTATTTTCAAATAAATAGGTATAATGGAAAGGAAAAGAGACTACACAGCACAAGAGGAACTTAGTAGAGGACTAATTTCTGTCCTGTCTTTTTAAGGAAGCTCTCAACACTTCTTGCTAAATTTCCTAAACTGTTGCCTGTCTGTGAAACTCTGTTGTTTCTTCCAAATATGAATGATAATCTAGTTGAATAGAGTAGTCTTGGTGAATAGAGTCGTTTGGTGAGGTATTTTTTTGTATGATATCTTAATTTTTGTATGATATCTTCCCATACTTTTCTGACTTGTGGACTCTCACTTGATAGATCTGCTATGAATCTTAAGTGCTTTCCTTTGTATGTAAGTCCCTTTTTTGATCATGCTACTTTAAATATTCTGTCAATTGTCTTTGATTTTTGTCATCTGAGCACTATGTGTCTTGGAGTTTGCCTGTTTGAGTATTACTGCTGGTATCCTTTGAGCCTCTTTTTTTTTTTTTTTTGGCTTTTTTGGGTCACAACCAGCAGTGCTCAGGGGTTTCTCCTGGCTCTGCAATCAGGAGTTACTCCTGGCAGTGCTCGGTGGACCATATGGGATGCCGGGGATCGGACCTGGGCTGGCTGCGTGCAAGGCAAATGCCCTACCCGCTGAACTATCACTCCAGCCCCTCCTTTGAGCCTCTTTTATTTGGTTACCTGTGTTCCTCAACTCTGGAAAATTGTATATGTGATTTAACTGTTCTTTCTCAAGTTCGCCTTCCTGTTCTTCATAAAGTACTTTGATGATTCTTCTATTATTTCTCTTAAACTCATCCCACAGTTTTTTGGTGTTTCCACTTTCCCCCTCTTTTGTTATTTTATAGAGATTTCTTTCATCTCATCTTGGAGATCTTTGATCTTTTCCTTAGCTTCTGTTGTACTCCTCAGGCCTTCTATTGAGTTCTTATATCACCTACCATCCTCTTCATTTCTGTCATTTTTTAATTGTAGTTTTTTATTTAGCACTCATACTTTCTTGTATTTTGCTGACTGCCTGTGTAATTATTTCTTTGAGCTTATTAGACATACCGTGGTGTCAGCTAAAGTCATCTGAGGATTTGCCGAACTGGTTGGTATAGGTTAAGTCTTCAATGTTCCTATTGCCACTCATTGAATTTTGGTAGGCTTCTGCAGTTACTTCCCCATTGGCCTTGCGATGTTCCTGCAAGGTGCTGAGGGCAAATTTTTGTAGTTAGTCTCCCTGAGAAACTCTAGGGATTAAGCTAGTCATCACCCTGTGATAGAAAGTATAACTGAGCAGTGTGAAATTTGATAATTAGAGCTGTCACATCATCATCTATGCATCCATGTGCTTCAGGAGATGTGACAAGTCATTTAGTACAGCAGAGGTCTGTTGCAGAGCGACCTAACAAAGGGAAGGGAATTTGTCACTGGTTCTTAAAGGCCTGGAGATGGATTGCACCTGGAAGGATGGGAAAGCAAGCAAAAGGATCAATTTGGAAATTTTATTAGAAAAATCACACTACACAAATACAAAAAAGGAAAAATTTGTAATTCAGTTGTGCACTGAATGAAATAATAACAATAAAGTCCGAATGCAATTTGCATGCCTTCTCCTGGGTTTTTGGAATTGCAGAACAATCTACTCAAAGTCATAGTTGCTTATAAATTTCTAGTCGTCTTAGTGAATAAGGCAATTATATATGGACAATATGTAGTTTAAAACTGTTAAATACGGAAATATGTTTCTACATCTTGCGGGTAACAAAGTGAGTACCTATATGAAAACAAAATTGTTCTCATATCGGTACTCACATTCTGAACTTAAGTCACTAATTCATATAATTGAGAAAGCAGACTGGGAGATATGGTGAATGTTAATTGGCATTACAACTGATTATTTAATATTCATCCATCCCAAAAATGGAATATAATCCGTGTACCATTTTTTGACTGAGGGAATAAAGTTAACTATTGTGATTGGTGCATCAGAGTGAAAAAAAGTGAAACTCACAGTGATAATTGGTGGGATGATTATAAATTGCATTTGCCTTGTAGAAAAGTGGCAAGTAGGCCTGAAAACTTCAGCAAGGTAATGTTACCAGCTGAGCAGGGTTTTGAACATGGCATCTTGAATTTGGGTCTGGATTCCAATTTCTTTTGCAGTTGTTACCTATTACTACCTCCAAGGCTAAAAGAAACATGAGGCATCTTATATCAATTTGCATAGCTAGATAAGTTACATATTTTCAGATGTTAAAATAGGTAATCTCAGTTTGTTAGAAATTAGATTGAAGGGGCTACAGGGATAGTACAATAGTACAGTTGATAGGGTATTAGCCTTGTGTGTAGCCAACCTAGATTTGATCCATGGCAACGCATATGGCCCCTGAGCACTGCCAGAAGTAATTCTTGAGTGCAGAACCAGGAATAACCTCGGAGCTTCATTGGGTATGAAGAAAAAGCAAGAAGGAAAAATGGGATTGAAGTGTTTCCATTTTTTCAAAGCCATAGTAAATGTTATGCACTTAACTTTTAAATATTTGGTAGAATTCAGTGAAGCTATGTGGCTCTAGTCCTTCTGTTTTGGAAGACAGAAATTTGATTCAGCTTCGTGTGTGTGTGTGTGTGTGTGTATGACAGTTGATTCAACTTCGTGTGTGTGTGTGTGTGTATATATACACATATCCCTTTTTAAATTGTCTGATTTCTTGTGAGTTTTAGGGGATTGTGTCTTTTAATAAAATTCAATGAACCCATTTCATCTGGGTTATTAAATTTGTGAACATAAAGTTGTTGATAGTGTTCAAAGAACCATCCTGTTTCATTAATGTTTCTATTTGGTTTCTCATCAATTAATTACCCTGATTCTGATTTCATACGATTTACTCTCTTTTTGTTCCTAAAATGGAAATTTAGATTACTTTTGTTCCCCCTACTATATGCCGTCATAGCTTTTACTTTAGAACTTCTTTCACAGTTTTCTTGATGTAGTTCTTTTTTGATGTCTATATGTTTTAGTTATAATTAAGATAATGTGTTTGCAATGGCATTGACAATTATGATCTTGGTGTAACATAGGTAACTCACACCACCAAAATGCAGTGGCCTCATTCAGACCCCTATATCACCTCCTGTCCACCTACTACCTACCCCAGCCAAATCTGGCATTCTCATTTTGTTTCATAGTACTTACATTTTATTATCAAATTATTTTGTGTGTTCTAATTTTATTTCCCTATACACCGCCGATGAGCAGGATCATCTGATGCTTGTCTTTCACCCTCTGGCTAATTTCGCTCATCACAGTACTCTCCCATTTCCACCTAGCATGCAGCAAACTGCATGATTTCATGTTTCCTTGAGCAGCATACTATTCCATTGCACATATACATATATACGCTCCGCAATTTCTTTACCCATTTGTCTGTCATTGACATTTAGATCATTGCTTCTCTCTGCCCTTAACTCTACCACTTGTTTTTGGCCGTGCCCAGTTGTGCCCAGGGCTTACTACTGGCTCTGTGCTTAGGTATTACTCCTGGTGACTTAGAGAACCATATAGGGATTGAAGTGGGTTTGGTCATGTGCAAAGCAAGGGCTTTACCTCCTCTGCTTCCTGATCCTTTGTTTGGTAATAGTTTTTTGGAGCAAACATTGTTAGATCAATTCAGAATAATAAACATCTGTGAGCAGAAGTAGTTTTTTCCTACTTAGAAAGATCATATATAGTTGGTAGGAGTTAGTTGTTTCCCTTTAGCCAGTTCAAATAGGTCCTGATAATATACAGTTGATCAGGCTCTGATTAGTTTCTCCTAAGGTTGAGCCTTGCCAAGAACAAAATGCTTTGACATTTTAAAATGGCTTATTTTATCCTTCCCCTGATTGAGCCATCCTAAGATTTTTTTTTGATAGTCATTGTGGAAAGATGTTTGAACTCCTAGCAGTAAACTCACAGAAGTTCGGGGCTCCACTATGACTGAGACTCTAGCAACTTGTAAACCACAGTTCGAACTTCCCTACCCCAATACTGGCTTCTGCAATGATTTCCACTTATAAGTTTCTGCTCTGGTAAACTTGCATCTCCTCCTTCTCTCTGTAGTCTTGGAGGCAGTGGTTTGCTAGTCCATCCAAATTGAATTGATTCAATTCTATTGTAGATTTCATTGTTTAGTATTTTACCTGTTCTGACAGAGAAATAGTTTATAAACTTAGTATATGTGATCCCCAGAGATCAGAAGGGTACTTTACTTTTTTTAATTAGAACTTTTTTCATTTAAATTCTTTTGTTATAACACCATGAGATAGACATTTACAAAGCTGTTCATGATTGGGTTTCAGTCATATAATGTTGCAGCAACCATCTCTTCACCAGTGCACATTTCCTGCCACCAATATCCCCAGAGTCCCTCCCGGCCTGCCTCTATAGCAGGCATTTTGCCCACCCCCCCCCCCCCCCCCCCCCCATTATCTTCCACATTGTGGCTTACCATATATGCATTTAGGGGTTACCATGTAAATCCCTTTGCCAACATTGAATGCCAGTTCTAGTCTGGCATTACTATTTCCAACGATTAGTAGAACACTGGTATATATTTATAGCCTACAGATGAATACAGTCGTTTTATATCTGTCCTTTTCCTTTTGACTGATTTCACTAAGCATGATGATCTCCATGTCCATTCATTTGTAGGCAAGTTTCATGACTGTACAGTATTTTTCCTGACAGCTGCATAGTATTCCATTGTGTAGATGTACCATAGTTTCTTTATCCAGTCTTCTTGTTCTTGGGAACTCAGGTTGTTTTCCAGATTCTGGCTATTGTGAATAGTAGTACTATGATGAATATAGAAGTGCAGGTGGTGTTTCTGCTCTGAGTTATTTGAGTTTCCAGGGTATATTCCCAGGAGCAGTTTTGCTGGGCCAAAAGGGAGCTTAATATCTAGTTTTTGGAGGAATGTCCATTTTTTTTTTCAAAGTCTGTACAAGTTGACATTCCCACCAACAATGAATGAGAGTCCCTTTCTGCCCGCATTTGTTCCAGCACTGGTTGGTCTTGCTCCTTTTGATGTGTGCCAGTCACTGTGGAGTGAGATGATACCTCACTGCTGTTTTGATTTGCATCTCCTTGATGAGTAATGATGAAGAGCACTTTAAATTAAAATTTAAGTTGTAGGAGAAAAATCGGAGTTGATGATTCACTACTAATAGGTTAAATTTTTATATATACAGCATGTGCAAGTTACATTAAAAGTAAAAAAATTCTTGGGCTGGAACTATAGCACAGTGGTTAGGGCATTTGCCTTGCGGCGTGGCCGACCCAGGTTCGATCCCTGGCATACCATATGGTCCCCGAGCACTGCCAGGAGTAATTTCTGAGCAAGAGCGAGGAGTTACTCTTGAGCATCGCTGGGTATGACCCCCCAAAAAAAGGTAAGAAATTCTCTTTTTGATCAACTAAGGAGAAATTTTTGTGTTTTAGATAACATTCAGTCATCCAGTCCTAGACATTCAGGGCAGAAGTATAGACTACGCAGCGGCAAATATCTAAGGAATGTGGAAGTATAAAGTCCCAAAATAGGGTAAGTAGTCACAGTTTGTCTTATATGTAATATAACAATACAAAAATATCGTTAAGGTTTTTTTTAAATTCTCCATATAGTTGAATTGTTACTAAATAAATGTTTAGTGTATAAATCTACTGCATGTGTAATTATGAACAATACTTATTAAATGTCACCCAAATTTTTTCAGTCTAATTGCCCCTATGTAATCACTTGATAGAAACTCTAGTTACTGTATGTTGTGAATTAATTCACTCTGCTGTGAATTCATTTGTTGGGAGGTGGGTAGACATGACAGTAATCAGGGTGCAGTGCCTAGCTCTCTGCTCAGGGAATTACTTCTGGTAGTGCTTGGGGAACCAAATGCAGTTCTGGGGATAATGCTAGGATAGGCCACATGCAAGGCTAACACCCTACCCTTCTTTCTACCCTTATAGTGTCTCTAACTCTACCGTAAATTTAATGAAGTTCGCCCATCACTCTTCCTTTCATTCAGAAAAAAGTTTAATATTTTTTTTGCATATATGTGGTGCCAGGAATAAATCTCAGGGCATCACACAGGCAGAATTAAGTGCTATAATTCTGAGCTGTTTCTCAGGCCTTGAAAAATGTTTATTTTTAACTCTCATTCCAAAATGTCTGATAAACAGCTTGCCTTGTGTCAAGTGCTTAATTATATATAGTATCAGTATCCAAAGATAGGACTCGGGGTTAGTAGAACTCCTATTTAATACAATATTCACTTGATCACTTGAATCCCGTTATTCATCAATTTGCTCGAGCGGGCGCCAGTAACATTTCCATTGCACCCTATCATGTGCCATTGTAGCCCAATGGCATCTGGTTGATTCAGGAATATGAAGAGCCTCAAACCGTTCCTTCAGGGTCTTTACAAGGAAGTCTTACCATCTTGTAGGTGGGCGGCCACGTGATCTTTTGATCAAAAGATCAAAAAATACAATATTACGAGTCCAAAAGATTTACTTTGTTCTTTGACTTCTACAAAACAGGTAGAAGGCAAAAGGATTAAAAAGGAAGAGGAAGGGTATTTTAAGATAATTCAGAGGGACGGAGTGATAGTACAGCAGGTTGGGCTTTTGTTTGCCTTGAAGTGGTTCATCTGAGTTTGGTCCCCAGTATCTCGTATGGTTCTTCAAGCACCACCAGAAGTAATTCTTGAGTGCAGAGCCAGAAATAAGCCCTGAGCATCTCTGGGTTGCTAAAAACAAAAGTATTTTCAGATATAGTTTTAATATTAACGGTGTCAACATTTATATTTTTATATTAGTTAACCTGAAATTGATAAATGACCTTTTCTGTTAAGAATGTCGGTCAATTTTAAGAGCTTTATTTTGATTTAATCACAGTAGAAAAGGGTGACTATTGGAGATCTAAGAGTACAGTGGGTAATGTGCTTGCTTTGCATGTGGCTGATGGGTTCAATCCCTGGCATTCCATATGGTCCCTCAAGCACTATCAGGAGTAAGTCCTGAGTGTACAGCCAGGTGTAACCCCTGAGCATCTCTGGGTATGGCCCAATAACCAAAAGAAAAATAAAAGTATGATTATGCCCAAATGTAGTTATATTCTAAGCTAAAAGCTCAGTGCGTAAATGGGAAGAGATGGTTCAATCCAAAGCATCTCACTCTTGATTTCTTCTCACCTGCAAAACATGTAACCTGTCACAGAAGTCCAAATATCTTATTTCATTCCAGCATTTAGCTAAGTTCCAAATCTCATCAGGTGTAGGTAAGAGTCCTGATTCTCCAAGGTAAAGTTAATAAGTTTTGTTTCCAAAAATACAGTGATATGAAAACTGTAGACTATAGATATTCCCATTCCAAAAGGGGGGAAATCAGAAAGAAGATATGAATCCCAAGCAACTTCAAAACCTAATAAGGAAAATCCCATTAGATTTCAAGAGTTAAGAGTGGGGCTGGGCGATAGTCCAGCTGGTATGGCATTTGCCTTACATGCGGCCAACCCAGGTTTGTTCCCTGGCATCCCATATGATCCTCCAAGCACTGCTAGGAGTAATTTCCTGAGTGCAGAGCCAGGGGTAACACCTGAGCATTGTTGGGTGTGACCAAAAAGAAAAAAATAGGAGCAACCTTTATTTGATAATGTGGTGACAGTGCTATTATTTCTGAGACCCTGTGTTTACTGTTCCCAATTGGAGGAAGTGGCTCAGCTCTATTTAGCTGGCAAAAGACAACCCCACTTTTGGAACCATGAGACTATTAATTGAATCAACTACTTGCTCTGATTGTCTAGCCAAACTTTTTGGTGTTCTTAGAATATGCTTCCTGAATTTTGACATTATGGATAAGATGAAAATTTTCCAATTGAAGCAAGCTCTGGTTTCCTTTTCATTGCCAGGTGTGAACCAAAAAGCAAAAAAAAAAAAATCTAATAAAATAAAAATCAGGAAGGTTTAATCATGAATGGCAGGAGGAAATGTCAGGATGCTCCAGACCCTATAGTGAGAACCACCTATTAGGGAGTTCCTCCATTGTTGAGTAGTTACACATTTCCTGATGAGGCCTCACCAGAAGCACTTTTTGTGTTTATATTTCTACCAACAGGCTTTTGTTTTGTCTTTGTTTTGGGAGGCCACCCTGGCGGTGCTTAGGGCTTATTCCTAACTCAGGGATCACTCCTGTCAGGGATAGGGGGGACATATGGGGTGTCGGCAATCAAACTCCAGTCAATTGCATGAAAGGCAAGTACCCTGCTTACTGTACTCTCCAGTCCCAACTACCAACAGTCTTTTCAGTGTTCTCTGGGCTTTATATATATTATGCCTTGGAGATCAATAATATGTAATACTCAGACTATGTTCAGATGTTTAGGTATTTATTACACCAATAGCCCACTTTGTTTCAAAATGTGCATGGTCAGGTTTCTCTGGACATGATATATGTAAATATATAAAGAAAGAGAGATTTTTTTTTCTTAAGAGATTGACTCATTCAGTGGTGTGGAAATTCATGTCCAAAACCTGCAGATAAGGCTGGCAGTCTTAAAACTCAGGGGAAGAATAGCAGGCTGAATTTAAAGGCTATTGGCTGGCAAAATTTTTTCTTACACTGTCATTATTCTCTGATTGGACGGGGTCTGCCGATATCACTCACAGACTTCTAGTTTAAATGTTAATCTCATCCGAGAAATACTTTAATTTAAATAATTAAACGATTGACTAAGTTTCTGACACTGGCCCCATTGAGTTGACATACAGAATTAACCTCCTATGTTGCAATATTTCTTTCCATCATAGGTCCCTTTGAAATCCATCCGACACGTCAGCTTTCAAGATGAGGATGAAATTGTCAGAATAAACCCTCGAGATATCTTAATACGGCGATATGCAGACTACAGACATCCTGACATGTGGAAAAATGACTTGGAGAGAGAGGATACTGACTCCCCTATTCAGTTTTCTAAACCAGACAGTAAAAAATCAGACTATATGTACTCGTGTGGCGATGAGACTAAGTTAAGTTCACTCAAAGACTCTGTGGTTTTCAAGACACAGCCTTCTTCATTAAAAATTTAAGAAGTCAAAACGAAGAAAAGAAGATGGTGAACGTTCTCGCTGCGTGTACTGCCAAGAAAGGTTTAATCATGAAGAAAATGGCAGGGGAAAGTGTCAGGATGCTCCAGACCCTATTAAAAGATGCATATATCAAGTTAGCTGCATGCTCTGTGCAGAGAGCATGTTGTATCATTGTATGTCAGACTCGGAGGGAGATTTTTCAGATCCCTGTTCATGTGACACTAGCGAGGACAAATTCTGCTTACGATGGTTAGCCCTGGTAGCTTTGTCTTTCATCGTGCCATGTATGTGCTGCTATGTCCCTTTGAGAATGTGCCATCGTTGTGGTGAGGCTTGTGGATGCTGTGGTGGGAAACATAAAGCCGCTGGATGAAAGGATTCAGTGCTGAAAGTGAGCTCAAAATCTTTGTTTCCAGGAATTAGTTAACTTGGATTTGTGGAAACTTTTTGGCAAGCACTATGAATCTTGCCTGGTATCTAGGGGCCACAGGCGGAGGCAGCAGAACTAGACAGTTCTTGGCATTTTACAAATGCTAGCCATGCCTAACTTTTACCGTTACGTACATGGCATGTCTTGTTACAGGTTATAAAGAGTATTTGCAAAAGGAAACCATTTCTGGGTTTTGGCTATAAAATCGAGCATAAAATATGATCCAACTAAAAGGGATTAATTTCGGTGTTTTTTGTATATTTATGCATTAGGTGATGGGCCTTTTAAAGGTTTGAATTCAACTAAAAGTGCACTAGGGGACAGTTGATTTCAGTTTAAGAAAAGTTAACACTTGGGAGTTACAAGAAATAAAACAAGTGCAACTAAATCATTTGTTAGTTGTTTTTGAAAGCAGTTTTATGTATAAAATAACAAATGTTTATATTTAACTAAATATAAGGTGCAATTATGGCATATTAAACATTGTTCCCCTTCCTAGTTCAGAAGTAGATGTACACATATCTACTGTCACATTCCATTTTGAATATTTTACTCATCTAGTTAATAACATTTCTTTTTCATGTGAATGATTTGATATTTTCATTCATTTCCCTTTCACTACAGTTTATATTGAGTTATATCTGTACATTCTGGTAATCTAAAATCCTTAAAATATTCTAATAGTTTTGAGTGACCAACTTTTTTTAAGCACAGATGTAATTGTCTAATGTCCTGATGGGAATGTAACACTTATTTTTATATAAAAAGAGACTGAGTAAACAGAAAAAAAGTGAGGGTTTTGAGGTGTGTTTTTTTTTTTGTGGTATTGAACCAGCAAGTTGTTTTCTTTGAGAGTTTCCTCCTTCAAAAAAAAAAATCTTAATTGCATTCACAAATGTTTTACAAGGCAAAAAATGTAACTGGATAGTTAGTGTAAAACAGATTCTTTCTGAGATCTCCATTTATCATTGTTCTAAATCACTGTGTTCAGTTGTGTTACTAACTTTTGGCTTAATCCTCAATGTTTATTATACACATAACAATAATGACTTTTCTCAGTTGCATTTTCTTTTATTTCAACTGGCCAGAGCAAAATTATTTTATGCTAAGGTATGTGTTAAACTATTCCACAAAGTATTTAATCCAACATTGTTAATGGAATATCTTGTACATATAAATCTATTTCTTTTGCAGAGCGTTGTGTTACTGGATGTTTTATTTACAAAGTCGTTGGATAAATGTTCCAACAGATTGTTTAAAGAACTTTAGGGTCAAGTTGTCTTTTTTTTAAGGTGTTACATTAAAACTCTAACCAAGTAAGGAGTTCTTTAAGAACATTCCCTTAGAGGGAAATGGTTGAGAAGTGTGCCTTTTTTGTAATGGCTTAATGTTTCAGAGATGATCAAAATCACACTACCATTTTCTATGCAGGTTTTTTAAATGTCATTTCTGTATGTTTTTATTTTATTTTTTTTAACATCACACATAACTTCTGTTAGCTCTCTTTTGCCCCGGATCAATCTGAACAATGTATATAACACTATCTGTCTGTAAAATACTTTTTTTTTAAAAAAAAGCATTTATATTTATATGACAGCTTGAACTGACAACATTGTGTATATAGATCATCTTGAAGTATTATTTCACATTGAAAAGAAGAAAAAATATATTGATAACTATAGATGTTATGAAGAAGAGGTTATTTCTAGTTTTGTACTAAAAATCAATTGGATGAACTAAATCCAAAACATTACACTGTAGCAGCAATTTTAAATTTATTTTTACTGTTTATATATTTGGCGCTGCTGCAACTAGATCTTCATCCCTGAAGTTTTCAGCTAAACTTGGTTTTTCTAGAATAGACTGTTAACTTTAAAAATTACTTTATATTGATAAAATGAAAATACCGGTTTTCCTTGTGAATGACTTCATATTTGTAAGTGCTGAGCTTATAATTCAGGTTTGAGCAAGGTGTGAATAACTGAAGAAAATAACTTGCTGGCTATATAGGAAAATGCTGTGGAAATGAACTGTGTACATACTTCTAGGAAGAACAAATTTAATCATTTCTTCTGTTAAGCACTAATCAGTATAGTGCTATTCCTGGTTCTGTACTGTATTTTATATGCAACATATATGCTTTAATATTTTAATGTTTGTGCATTAATATTTTCAGTTTGTTTAACCACTTTGCTGCTAAGATTTTGCTGTCCCATCCCCATTTTTTTTCCCCTTACAATTTTAAACAAGTCTCTTCATTAAAAACTATGGTGATGAAATGTTTTTTTCTTTCACCTTGGATCTTTATAGTTAACACCCTGTCTTCAAGCCCATTTAGAAGACTGATTGTTATCTGACACCCTATGAAGAAATTTCTCTTGAGTAAATGAGAAACATGAAAACAAACGCATAGCTTAAATTCCTCATTTGAAACATGACTATAGGTACATTCAAGAACGTCTTCTTGTTCTGCGTATAGACTTGGCACTGCCAGTTAATTTTTCATCTATAACCTTTCTCTTTTAATCTGGTAGTATAAGCAAATGGTTGAACAAAACTGTTTAGGTAACGGCAAATATCAAAAAATTATGGAATTTAGATGATACTGCAAGAAAAATTTTGGTCTAGTCAGATGGTTTATATTCTGAATTGATGTTTCCTTAATGACGGCCCTACCCCACCCCTCCCCCTTCCCTTCAACTCCCCACTTGGTTAGGGAAGTTTGATTTCTGAAAAGGTACAGAACTTCAGCACCACCTGCTGGATCATTTATAAACGTGAGGCATGAGCTGGTGATGGAGTATGACAGGGTTCATCACTACTCCCAGTAAAGGGCTATTTAAGTGGTGACCAGATCTAAACCAAGAAAGACGGACTAAGAAATAATCTTGGAACTATAGAGTGACTCTTTCCCAATGTGTCTTTTTTAATAAATTGTATTAATTGAATCATAGATACACACAATGAATCAAGTGTGTCTAGTTTAATCATCAAAAAATATTTTAAGCACTTTTTAAAAAATACTTAAGGTTTTGAAATATTTATTGATATTTGGAACTATAGTTACAGATCCAACTGTTTTAACTCAGAAAAGCCATTATCAAATGGTATTACTTTTCTCCAATTATTAGCCAAGGAGAATTTTTTGAAAAACATCACCTGTATTTCATCATAATAGCTTCAGGAGGAGTGTTTATGTGTGTGTCTGGGATTGTGTTGGGGAAGGAGTTAAGGGGAAATCATGAAACTACCTATTATTTTTGATGTATTCAGCAGTGCCTAAAATGAACTTTTGAAGGAATGCAAATGCACTTTGAATTCATGTGTATAGTGAGTACCATCCAATATTCTAGGTAAGTTTTGCCGTTTCTTTTCCCTCTCTTACCTACTCAGTCAGTGCCACAGAAGTATTTCTTGGTATCCATTTAAAAAAGGTTTCTTTTGAAATTCAGGTTTTATGATTTCACATTAGAAAAGGAATAAAAATAAAACTTGGTTTTAAATTTTAGCCTGAGGATACATCAAATATAACATTTTTTTATTTAAAAAAAAACCCAAATTTTAATTTTCTGGAAAACAAATTTGTGATTTGACATTTAGAACTATATTTGACATCTAGTATAAGGGAAAGCACTAGAAATTTGCAATTATTGTCACATGTTTTTAAAAAAATTGGTCTATAAAAATGATAGCACCATTTTGTGATGAGTCATATTAAAAAAGACAATTGAGGGTAATTTATATGTATCAAAATAAGTTTTAAGATAACTTTTGTCTAGCAGCCAGGTGGTTTTAAAACTTACATGCTTTGATAAACTGATAAATGTTGCATTGATCCTAAAAAGTTCCTTAAATGCTAAGTTGCTTGTTTTGAAACTCAAGAGTAATCTAATTGAACAACCTTTGTATTAAAGATTTGCATAGATTTTTGTGAACATTGCCAATGTGTAGTCTCATTCGCTTTCTATTCTTGACCTGAAAGTGCCTCACTTGTATATTTCCATTAGAGTCTTGACTGCATTCTTTCTGATAAGCAATGAAAGTTTGTTTAACTCATGTCATAATGTATTTCCTTAGATATTAGTTTACTAGCTTGATAGTTTGGGGTATTTAATGTAAAGATGCATATATAAGTTTGTAACTGTTTTTGTTACATCATACCCTTGTAATTGGACATAATCAGATGATATAAGAAATTGTTTAATTACATGATTAAACCTATCATGAAATGTATACTTCATTTTTCTTACTCTTCTAGAGCATAAGAATCATGAAAGATCATTTCTAGAGGAGAAAGTAGATAAAGTGAAGTTTTTATCATAATTTTAAGGTACACTTTCAGCTGAAAAGTCCTGTGTAGAACATCATGATTATTCGTGTTCATAATCTATTACCTAATATAATTATTTGGGGATAATAAATTTTAGCTAAATTCAGATTAATCACCTTAATTATAAGTGCGAAATTTTATCCTAAGACTAATATTGCAATTTTGTCCAAGCCAGTTTCATAGTTTATTTGTAACCAAAAATAATCTAAATGAAAGATTACTAAGCTGCGAGAAAATAAGTGTTTTATAGTTTTTGAAGTAACTGTATTACAGGGTTTTTCTTGGAAAAGCAAAAAATTAATGCTTTTACCATAAATTATCAGTCTTGTGCTTAATTACAGGTTTTCAGAAATTCTCTATACTTCATACCAAGTAATAGTCACAGGTAATGCCACACACAATGATCCCTACAGAAAAGAAAATCCATAATATAAAAACTGGGCACTGTTTAAATTTAAAATTTAAACACTGTTCTTAAGATTTGCTGTTCTAGGAATATCCCTGGAATGAGGATTAAAAAAAAGACATAAAATTGTAGTTGAAAATGATTCTTCAGCGTTCTTCATATTTTAAATGATTAATTTTAATAGATTAATACCATGTAAGTATTATTTTCATATCATACTAAAAAAGATTAAAAAAGGTTAAAAAAACATACCTAAGCTTGCTCCTCAAGCCTTTTCTTCCTTGACAAACACAATCTCCTTTCCTTGTCTCTGTCTCTGCTTTCTTTCCCTTTCAAACTTACTCTTGAACATGTACTCCTTCCTCATATGTTTCTAAGTAGATGTTAATAAACTGTCTTGCTTCACACACACACACACACAGATCCTAACTAAGCTGGAGCAATTTTAATAACTTCAATTTTAAAGGAATTCTTAGTTCCTTTGGTTTAATTTCTGGACCTCATTTATCTCACTTGGTTGGTTGTGTTGAAGTATCCACAGAAAGGCTTATGGGAGTCGCTAAAATTGAGAGAATAAGGTCTTGGGAATTAACTCCTAAGGACTAGAGGGCATTCCTTGAATGCTGGAGGTCCAGATATGACCCCTGCCACTACAGTGTCTCCTAAGCTACATACCCAGAGTAGCCCCAGAGTACCAGTAACTGGGACTGCAAAAAAAAAAAAGTTGAAAGTAAAATTCTGATAATGCAGCAACACTTTGAATTGTGTATTGATCTAACAGGAAGCTCTTTTATTCAATTATGTCATTGACTTAAGTGATTCAGTCAGGTTTGAGGGTGTCTTTTCACCAACACATGATGCCTTGTAGTAAAAGTCGCTCCTAAAGGTGCCTTCTATGTGTTTCTGTATTCATCTTTTTCAAGTAGTCAGCCATTCATCCATTTGTCAACTATTCCACAAAGAGTTCCACAACTCTTTGCTCCAGAGTTGCATTTAGCATCAGGGCTGCTTACATGCTTGCCAGAATTGCTGAGATTAGAGCCCCCTCTTGGCTCTGTCTCAGGTTTGTTCTTTTAATGTGGGATAGGTGTTCAGACCACACATAGTGCTGGGAGGCAGGACTGTCTCCCTGCACTGAGTTTAGGGGTAACTCAAAACTGCTCACAAAATGAACAAAAAAAATTGTTTTCCACTAGAAAACCACAGATGTATTTGGGGCAGAAAGCTAGCACAAAGGGGTGAGCATATAAAAGCATTCAGAGGTCTAGTTTCAGTCTCCAGCACCACGTGGACCCTCGAGTACTGATGAATGATCTGCCAGCATAAAGCTGGGAATAACCCTAGTACAGCCAGGTTTGAGCACCCCTCCCATCCCCACAACCCAAGGTGAAAACTTTTTTTTTTTTTTTTTTTTTTTTGCTTTTTGGGGGTCACACCCGGCAATGCTCAGGAGTTTCTCCTGGCTCTGCACTCAGGAATAACTCCTGATGGTGCTCGGGGACCATATGGGATGCCGGGAATCAAACCCAGGCCGGCGTGGACCGGCCGCATGCAAGGGCAAATGCCCTACCCACTAGACTCGCTCGGCCCCCAAAATTTAGATTGATATAACAGTAGCTCATGGCAGCACATAATTAAAGAATTATGAACAACTTGAACTAAAGTACAGACTACAGAAATGACCAACTTTGTACGTTTCCTCAACGTCATACCGTTAATAGTAGCTTGTCTATTAATAGTGGTAGTGGTTTTCTAAGAGCTTGAATGGTAATTCCAAAAATTTCCAAAATTCTAGAATATTTTGAAAACACTAAAATCAGAAGCTCTATAATCAGATGATCAATACTGTGGGTTTTTGTTATTGCTTTTTTAAGGTTCATTTCCACACACAAACTTACATCATTGAAGTAGATGGTGTCATCTTGCAGACTTCTAAATCACTGTATAGGAGTCTCATCTATATTCTAAGGGTGATAGGGTTCTACTGGGAGGTTTTGTATGGGTGATGGGATTCTTCTGGGAGGTGTGAGTGTGTTTACTCTTTTCAGATATTGGAGTGGGGTGTAAATTGGTTTCACATACTGGGTGGTTTGTAGACCTCAAGCTTTGTCCTAACCATTCCACTGAAATTTCTCAACAAAGTCCTCTACTACCTCTAGTAAGGCTAACTCAGGACTCTTGATTTCCTCCCTCCAACCTTGTTCCACCTCCAATCTACCTCCTTTTAAAAAATGATTATAATTTACCCAGTTGCTCAAGTCAATAGTTGGGATGGGGTGGGGTTACCTCATGTCATAGTCTGTGCTTAGGATTTTCTGGGACCCAACCCAGTACTCAACCATGGCGAGGCAGTTTAATGCAGCCATTCTGGAGGATTATGTGGGTCACCTTAACAGTGCTCAGGGGCATCCATTACCACAGTTGGTGGTGCTCAGTAGACCATGTGGTTTGGGAAATCAAGTGGGTTAGCTGCATGCAAGACTTCCTATATCCCCTGTACTATCTGGCACCTAAGAATTTTAAGTTTTTGCTGAGTTCAGCCTATTTTCAAGATACTCAAAAGGAGGTTTCACACACTCAAATATACGACTTAATCTTCAATAAAAGCAAAAAAATATTAAATGGCGCAAAGAAAGTCTTCAACAAATGGTGCTGGGAAAACTGGGCAGCTGCGTGCAAAAAAAAAAATGAACTTAGACCTCCTAATGCCATGCACAAAAGTCAAATCAAAATGGATTATAGATCTCAACATCAGACATGAATCTATAAGGTACATCGAAGAAAACAGGAAAGAATGCTAATGACATCAAAACTAAAAGCATCTTCAAAGACAAAGCACCACTGACCAAGCAAATGGAAGCAAAGATAAACAAGTGGAATTAAAATTGAAAGGCTTCTGCACCCCAAAAGAGACAGTGACCAAGATACAAAGATAATCCACAGAGTGGGAAAGGATATTCACCCAATACCCATCTGACAAGGGGTTAATATCCAGGATATATCAGGCACTGGTAGCACTTAACAAGAAAAAAAACAGCCAACCCCATCAAAAAATGGGGAGAAGAAATAACAGAAGCTTCCAAAAAAGAAGAAATTTGAATGGCCAAAGGGCATATGAAAAAGTGTTCATCATTAATCATCAGGGAGATGCAAATCAAAACAATGATGTATCATCTCACACCACAGACTGGCACACCTCCAAAACAGCAAGCACAACCGGTGCTGGTGTGGGTGCGGGGGTAAAGGGACTCATCCACTGTTAGTGGGAGTGCCAGTTGGTCCAGCCCTTTTGGAAAACAAAATGGACATTCCTCCGAAAACTAGATATTGAGCTCCCATTTGGTCCAGCAATATTACTCCTAGGACTATACCTTGCAGACCCAAAACACATAGCAGAAACTATCTGTACTTTATTCATCACCATGCTATTCACGCTAGAATCTGGAAACAACCTAAGAAGCTGTGGTACATCTACACAATGGAATACTATGCAGCTGTCAGAAAAGAAATTATGAAATTTACCTGCAAATGGACACTATCATGCTGAGTGAAATTAGAAGGAAAAGGACAGATATAGAATGACGGCATTCATAAATGGAATATAAATATATACCAGTGTTTTACTAAGTGTGAGAAATGGTAATAGACTAGAACTCAGCAGTGAATATACACAAAGAGACTTACATGATAAACCCTAAATGTCTGCAGGGCTAGCTGCAATATGTAAAAGAAGAGGGAGAGATATGCAGACAGAGAGAAAAAGGAAAAGGGGGACCTGGTATTGAGGCAGCCTGGGGGTGGGCTGGAAAGAGTGTGGGTACATTGGTTGTGGGAATGGGACTCTGGTGGAGGGATGGGTGCTGGAATACACCAAGAACTAATTATGAACACCTTTGTAATTGTATGTCTCATGGTGGTATAATAAAAAATTAAAAAGATAAATAGGTTTCAAATGGGTAGAGATATCTCCTTGTACCCCACAGCTGTATCAATTTAGACTTCATTTATTTCTTGCCTACACTTCTGTGGCCAGTCTGTCACTCCCAGACCCTTTACTTCCTTATGTTTGTTGAAAAATTTTTGATACATTTTTAAGAATCAGTTTTTTCTTAAATTAGCAGATACTACCTATGCCTTGCTCCTTTCTTTCCCATTTATACCTTGGGAAGCAGATGAGGTCTGAGAATTTAAGATTTATTATTATTTGGCTTTTTAAGGACCATGAGGTAGAAGCAATAGTACAGCAGGTAGGGTTCAATTCTCACATTCTATATTGTCACCCAAGCACCACCAGGAGTAATTCCTTGAATGCAGAGCCAAGAGTCACCCCTGAACCAGGTATGGCCCAAAAAAGCAAAAAAAAAAATAGGCACTGTGTAAGTTATAATAATATTTAATTCCTCAGTAACTGAAATTGATAACGATTATTTCCATTTCACAGATGAGGAAACTGAGGGTATACAGAGATTTAAGAAAGTCATCGTATTAAAACTATGTTTTGACCTGGGGTGGGGGGGTGTCTTTATGGTATCCTCAAAAAGTCCCTGGTTTCTCCCCTGCTCTGATTTCTACTCCTGTATTATGCTTTTCTAGTTCATTCTTTTCTCTTCAAAGCCCTTCATTGTTACTTTTCTCTCATCTTGGCTTTTCTATTATGCTCTCTGGCCTATTCTTACCCATAGATCACACTCAAGTAATACTAGATTTTCAGAGCACTTTGTGTAAGATTAGGCCCATAATTGCCATCAGTGTCAAAGCCATTTAAAGATGATAAGACTGCTTTGAAGATTAAGAGGGGAGAAAAGAGACTAGCTGGGCGGTCAGATTGAGCTTCTTTAATGTTTTTTGCAGTGCTTTACACTCTGACAAAGACCTTCTCCGACTTCCTGGTAGTGAGGCAGCATTAAGGCTATTGTGCTTAGTGAATGATGGAAACATTCATATAGTTTGATCTACAGCTGATTAAAGTCATTTCTGCTTCTGATGATGTGTATCTCTTTGGAGAGAGAGGGCACATTCAGTGGTGCTTGGGGCATCCTGAAGTGCCGGGCGCACGCCTAGGACACCCTCATTCAATGCATGTGCTCCAGACAGTTGAGCCATCATTCAGCCAGAATTGTTTTGTTTCTTAAAAGGTTATTCTAATTTTTAGCCCTTTCTAAGTAAAAATAATTTTCTAAAGAAATTTTTTTAGGCCTTTCATGCTCTTCACTTAATTTTTTTAATGAGCTGGAGCCATAGTACAATGGGTAGGGCACTTCCCTTGCACGTGGTCAACCAGGTACCTTCCCCAGTATCCCTTATTATTCCCCATGCACAGCCAGGAATCATTTCTGAATGTAGGAGCCAGGAGTAACCCCTGAGCATCTCTGGGTATGGCCCAGAACAAAACAAAGTATAGCTAGTAATACATGGCAGATTGTGGTCTTGTTCATTGGATCATCCAGGTGGTACTTGGGGCTACCAGAGCGGCAGCCCATGGTGTTTATTGGTAGGGGGCAGAGGCATGCACAGCCTGGGATTCAGCCCAGGCCTGACACCTGCTAGTTATACTTTCTGTTTTATATTCAAACTCCCCTTTGTTCTTCAGCTCCCAAATCATCTGATTTAGAAAATTTAATCAAGAACAAGACCCCTTTGGGGCAGGAGCAATAAGTGGGTAAAGCACCTACTTTGCATACAGCCAGTCAAAGGTCAGTCTCCAGCATCCCATATGGCCCCCTGAGCAGAGCCAAGAGGGATCCCTGAGTACAGAGCCCTCAGCATCGTTGGCCATGCCCCAACCACTTTCCACAAAACTTCCGCCTTCAGGAAGCCTGCTGAGAAATCTATGTGGCTTCTGAAGGTCCTCCAGTTACAGAGAATAACTTGTTTATTGTTTTGGTTTAGTGGCCGTATTGAGCAGTGCTCAGGGCTTATTCCTGCCCTATCACTCCCAGCAGTGTTTGGGGTTGGTGGGGATACGTGGTGCTAGGAACTGAACAAGGAGCAGCTTTGTGAAAGGCAAATGCCATACTCCTTGCACTCTCTCCAGCCCCAAAGGATAACTTAACCTTTGTAGGCTAAGTAACGGACTTCAAATATAACAGGTACCGATCCCTGGAACCTGTAAATGTTGCTTGGAGGTTCTTTGTGTGACAGGTTAGCTTAATCTGGATTATGCAGACAGGCCCTAAAACAATCACAAGTCTCTTTAAGAGAATAGAGAAGCAGTTGATCCATGCAGAGGACAACGCACCATTCAGGGACCTTTGAGGATGGCCACAAACTAAGGAATGAACATTATCTTCAGAAGCTAGAAGGGAAGTAAAGGATTGCTCCCTACCTCTGGAGGAGCATGTTTTAGGTGATACCTGAAGTTTGACCCAATATTTTAATTACAAACTTTCTGGTTTCTTGTACTGAGATAACAGAATTTTAAACCCCAAAGTTAATGGTAATTTGTTCTAAATATATAAGGTTTGCAGCTTTGGGTCATAGAGGAAAAATTGGGTGTTTTTTTTTCTCAGCTAATCAATAATTCTAGCAGACCTTCCTAGAATCTGTCAAGTGGGAAAGTTGCTGTGGACTAGTCACTGCTTTATATTGCTATTCCTCTTCTTTTCAAATGAAAGCCTTTGTTGTGGTTGTTCTGTTATTCAGAATTGTATATTGAATATGATAGAGTGAGGGCAGATAAGTTAACTTCTGGCTTATAGACTTATGGAGCAGCATTTCAAAGAAGAAAAATATATAGATCACTTGAAAATATAGGAAATTAGTCTGGCTAAATTAATATGGTACTTTAACTTGTCTCTTGAAAATGGGTTATTTGTTTGTGTGTATGTGTGTGAGAGAGTGAAAGCAATTGTTCATAATTAAGGTAGTTTATCTGTACTTAACCAGTCTCTATGTGTCTATCTCCAAGATTTTCCCAGGGATACAGTGGCTGGGTAGCCATTGACAACACAAGAAAGTGAATTTTTATATGAAAGACCCATGTATCGATATGGAACCAGCAATGTAAAAATTAACCGGACCTGGGCCAGAGTGATAGTACAAGGGGAAAGGATACGTACCTTGAATGCGACTGACCTGGGTTTGACCCCTGATACCTCGTATGGTACCCCCCAGCCCACCATGTATGATTCTTGAGCCAGGAGTAAACCCTGAGCACCATCAGGTACAGTTCAAAGCAAAAAAATTAAAATCAACAGGTCATGCCCTCCAGGAATAAGTAGTTCTGTCACAGATATTTGATATTCCTACCTAATTTGCTTTTTCCTGCTGTAGAGGATGATAACACATGTACAAGCTTGCAGGCAAATGGGAGTGTGAACAATTTCTGAAAAAATTTACTGTGAAGAGATAGAAATAATATCCAGGCTAATGTAATAATACTTCCTTTGCTATTGCATGGTAGAGTTGCATTTACTGAAATGATGGAACCTCAAGATTGGACGGAACTTGAATTATTGAGTCCCCTCACATGAACAAGGATTGCCCAGAGAATGTTCTACTCTCACTGAATATTTTGTATGATCTGGGAATTGTGAATTACAGTAACATAATCTACCTGAAAACAAGCTTTGCAGGTCTCAGGAAGAGCTAGACTTGCTGCAAAATGAGTTTAAGCAGACAGAAGCCAGATCATACAAATTTTACAAAACAAGGTAGGGAATTTCATTTTCATTCTATATAGAAAAGACTTGAGGACTTTTTAGATTGAAAGGCACATTATAATTTGCAATTCTGAAAGATGAAAACTATATGAAAACATTTTACTTGTTTGGGGAGAGGGAAACAAATTAGGAAGATTAATTAGGAAGTTATAGTTTTCATGAGTGGCTCTTGTTTGGATACAAGTGATGGGAGGTGGAAGATGAGAGAAGTGGACAAAATCTACATAGGTTTTTGAAGAGTAACCAAGAGAACTTCCCAATGGATTAAGTGGGGTGAATGGAAGAAAAGAGCAAGTAATACAATAATTTGAGTGCTTATGTCTAGAGAAATGTTGATGTGCGCAAGGCTGAGGAGTAAACCAGTCTTGGTGGGAAGTCAGGTTCTTGATCACTTGACATTCCGTTATTCATCGATTTGCTCAAGCGGGCACCAGTAACGCATCCATTTGACCCTATCACGTGCCAGTGTAGCTCAATGGCATCTGCTTGCTCCAGGAATACAAGGAGACTCAAACCGTTAGTTCAGGGTCTTGACGAAGAAGTCTGACCATCTTGTAGGTGGGAGGCCACGTGATCTTTGACATCCTGTGGGATCCAGTTGGTAACAGCTCTATTCCAGTAGTCTTCTCAAAATCACATACATATCCAGCCCATCTGATTTTCGATGCCTTGGCAAATGAGACAGTGTCCCTGACTCTGGATCGTCGACGGAGGTCAGAACTCCGGATTCCTTGTATCACTTGAGTGAGGCGTGATATTCCAAACATAGCTCTTTCAATTCCTCTTTGGGAGACCCGAATAGTTTTCTCATCCTGCTTTCGTAGGGCCCAGGTCTCTGAGGCGTGAGTTAATGCAGGGAGAATGGTGGTGGAGTCGAAGAGATGTGCCTGGAGCAGGAGGTTCTTTGTTCTTTTGGCTATTTCTTCGATGCTTTTGTAGGCATTCCATGCCACTCTCTTCCTCCTGTGCAGCTTAGGTTTTAGGTCGTTCATCATGTTGAGTTCTCAACCTAGGCACTCATAACTGCTGCATTCAGAGATGTTTGTTCCATTGAGAGTAAATGAGGCCTCTGGAACTAGTTCATTTTTCATGAACATTGTTTTGAGATTCAGCTGTAGACCTATCTTTCCACATTCTTGGTCGAAGTTAGCCAGCATTTGTGCCGCTTGGCTAATATTTGGTGTTATTAGAAAGATGTCATCAGTGAAGCTGAGGTGGTGTTGCCAACCATCTATCTTCACTCCCACTCCTTCCCATTCTAACTGTCGCATGACATTCTTGAGGGTGGCGCAGAAGAGTTTCAATAACATGGTATCACCCTGCTGAACCCCTCTTTTGACATCAGTGATCACTTCCTTGTGGAATGGTGAGATCCTGGTGGTGAATCCATAATACAGCTCATGAAGGATCTTGATGTATTGGGTTTGAATGCCCTGTTTGGCTAGGGCTTCGATGACCACTTCAGACTCAACAGAATCAAAGGCTTTCCTTAAATCAATGAATGTTAAACAGAGCGGCATCTTGAATTCCCTACAAACTTCAATGAGCTTGGTTATCTTGTGGATATGGTCAATTGTGCTGAATCCTTTCCGGAAGCCAGCTTGCTCGCATGGTTGTTCTTCGTCTAATGTTCTGCCAATCCTGTTCAGGATGACTTGAGTGAACAGCTTGTAGGTGAGCGACAACAGGCAGATGGGGCGATAGTTGCCAATGTTGTGGATGTCTCCCTTCTTGAACAGTAGAACTGTCCTACTGGTTTTCCATTGGGAGGGCACCTTGCATTCAGACAGGTAGCGTGTGAAAAACTGAACCAGTGAGTACTGATGGCAGATGAGTACTGATGGCAGATGAGTACTGATGGCAGATTCTTCAGGTGTTTGGGTCTGACTTTGTCTGGGCCATGTGCTGTTCTCTTCTTTACCAACGAAATGGCATGTCGGATTTCAGAAGGGAGAATGTTGGGATTTCAGAAGAAAGTCAGGGTTAATTATTACATTTGAGGTGACGTACTAATATAGATCTGAAGAGTAATAAGATGTAAAAGTTGTATGACATAATTTGGACCTTGACTTTTCAGTTTTCATTTTGTAGGGCTCTTAAATTTATTAATGATATCATTTTAAAACCTAATCTAATCATATTATATCTGAAATTATAGAATATGCTTTTTCAGATATAACTAGAAAACTCAGAAAAAATCGCTATTGGGTCACAAGGGAAATTTTTATCTTATTACTTCTCTTAATTTATTTTTAGGTTTTGGGTCACTCCACTCCCAAGTGTGCTCAGAACTCTGAGCTCAGGGATCGCTCCTGGCAGGCTGTAGCACCCATAGGAGTGATAGGGTTGGCTATTTGCAAGGCAGGTACTCTTCCCCCAATGTATCGTATTTCTAGCCCCTAAAACAAATTTTAAATAAATGTAAATGGTCAGTTTTAGACACTAATATATCTGACATCAGTGAAATTAAGGAACAAAATACTTTTAAGAACCACAGACTGGGGCCAAAGTGATAGTCTAGCGGGTAAGATATTTGTCTCTCTTGCGGCCAATATGGTTTGAACCCCGACATCCCATATGGTTCCCCTGAGCACTGCCAGGAGTAATTCTTGAGTGCAGAGCCAGGAGTAACCCCTGAGCAATGCCCGGTGTAACTCTAAAAGCAAAAGTAAGTAAATAAAAAAGACTTAGGATCTCACTGCTAAATAACTTGTGATTCAAAGATAGAGTTGAGCCTTTCAGGATCTTCCTAATTTGTACACTTCAACGATCATTCTTTTTGCATCAAACTGGGGAGGTTGATATAGCATGCAGAGCCTCAGACGCAGCTGGGGAGCTGGAACTCGGCTCTCCCCTGGCTCAGCTGACCATGAGGCCCTGAAGAGGACAGATGGGTTTTAGGTGTTGGCCCATCACCTCTGGGTGGTCCCAGAAGCAGCCGGATGAGACTCACCCACAACGTTAGCTGCCATTTTCACTGTGCAGATGCTGCAGCACATCAGAATCTGCCCGGGAGAGATGCTGACCTCAAGACAAGATTAACAAAGTAAAACGAGTTTGAGCCCAAGTAGGCAGCTCCCAGAAGCGGGAATCACCAAGAATTCGTCAGCTGGAGCTGGGGTCGCCCCTTCCCCTCTCCATTTTGTCTGAGCCCTGTAGCCCCACCCAGGAGCTGCCCTGCGGCAACCAGCCATAGCATGCAGAGCCTCAGACGCAGCTGGGAGAACTGGAACTTGGCTCTCCCCTAGCTCAGCTGACCATGAGGCCCCCAGGAGGACAGATGGGTTTGGGGAGTGGGCCATCACCCTCTGGGGGTCCCAGAAGCAGGCAGATGAGACTCACCCACCACATTAGCTGGCATTTTCGCTGTCCGGATGCTGCAGCACATCAGAGCCCGCCCAGGAGGGACACTGACCTCAAGACCAGATTAACAGAGTAAGACGAGTTTGAGCCCAGGGGGCAGCTCCCAGAGGCAGGAATCATCGAGAATTCGTCTGCTGGAGCTGGGGTCGCCCTTTCCCCTCTCCATTTTGTCTGAGCCCGGTACCCCACCCAGGAGCTCCCCTGGGGCGACCAGCCATAGCATGCAGAGCCTCAGCCGCAGCTGGGGAGCTGGAACTCATCTCTCTCCTCCTAGCTCAGCTGACCATGAGGCCCCCAGGAGGACAGATGGGTTTTGGGAGTGGGCCCATCACCTCTGAGGGGTCCCAGAAGCAGGCAGATGAGACTCACCCACCACATTAGCCGCCATTTTTGCTGTCCGGATGCTGACCATGAGGCCCCTAAGTCGTGCGGCCACTTGCGGCCACGTGGTCCATCAAACTAGTGGAAACAGTTATGTCCTCTAATTTACTGCAGTCTACGCGTGTAGGGAAAGGTAGGCGGAGAGAGAGATAGAGAGGAGAGAAAAAGATATACAGAAACCGCCAAGTAGTTGGGGTGCGGGGAGTGGGGAGGGAGGTGGGGACATTGGTGATGGGAAATGGGTTCCGGTGGAGAGATGGGTGTTGGAACACTGTAGAACCAAAACTCGAGCATGAGCATCTTGCTATTGTATGTCTAAAAGTGGTGTAATAAAATAAAAAACAAAGATAGAGTTGATAAAAATTTAAAAGTTTTTAGATCATCATCATCATCATAAAAATAACAAATATCAAAATATGTAGTATCAATATTTGCATAACAATGTGTGGCTTCAAATACTAATTGGGCGAAGTGATATCACAGTGGGTAGGGCGTTTGCTTTTGCATGCGACCAACCCGGGTTCGATACCTGGCATCCCATATGGTCCCCTGAGCACGGTCAGGAGTAATTTCTGAGCGAAGAGCCAGGAGTAACCCCTGAGCATTGCTGGGTGTGACAAAAAGAAACTTAAAACTATTGAACTACTGAAGAGCCCACTATGAAAGGTTATAACTGTAAAATTAAACTGATGAAAGTCTATCAAGAAAGGAAAAGATATAATTGGTATTTAATAAACTAGAAAATGTACAATATAGAAGATCACCAGAGCTAATGTTGGTTTTGAGAAAACTAATAAAGTTGATAAACCTCTGGCAAGATTGGATCAAATAAACAAAGGACAAACTTTAAGGGTTTTATAACCAACAAAAATGTATTTCAAGAGCAAAGATAAAATAAAATTCTTTAGTATAAATGAAAACTGAAAAAAATTATCCCCCAAAGATCCATATTGCAGTAAATGGAAGAAGTAATTTTTCAGACAGAATGAAAATTATCAAATGAAAATCTGGATCTAAAGAAAGGATATCAACCACATAAAATAGTAATGACATGATTAAATCCTTTATTCTTATTTTTAAAAACTGTTGATTGTTCAACCAAAAATATAAACAATAGCATGGTTTATAATAGTTGTGAAAATAAAATATGTGTCACTGGCATAAAAGCTGAAAGGTGAGCTGGAGTGATAATTCAGCAGGTAGGGCATTTGCCTTGCATACAGCTGACCTGGGTTCGATCCCCGGCATCCCATATGGTGCCCTGAGCACCACCAAGAGTTATTCCTGAGTGCAGAGCCAGGAGTAACCCCTGAGCTGGTAAATGAAAATGTGGATGTGACCAAAAAGAAAAATAAACAATTGAAAGGTGAGAAATGGAACTATTAGATGCTTTGATTGTAAGAAAACTTTATACTTGGAAGCAGACTGATAAATATACTTATAAGTTCTACACTAACAGCTAAAGCAGTAAAATACAGTTTAACCAAAGGTATTTCACATTATTGCATGGGTAGCTTTAGTTCTCTAGACTGGCCCAAACACACTTAACAAAGGTGCTAGCCTCTTGATGCTGTCGGTTGGCAGAACATAGAAAGCCCATTTTGAAAGACTGATGACTGTAGACAGAGTTTCTCTCACCACAGATCTCTGTCAGAGGAAAGAAACCCACTGAAAACTTATGTTCCTTGTTGAAGGTTATTCTTTTAGGTACATATAAAATTTTCTTTAAAAAAGATCTTTTTTTTTAGGAGGAACTGATATTTAAATGTATATCCTTCAGCTCTACAATATACTCTTCTTTTAGATTTGTATCTCTGCTTAGAAGGTCACTGAATATTTGATGAATAAACCAATGTTTAGTTACTTGTTACTGAAAACGACAGTATCATCTAGGACTAGAAGGAGGCATGTCTCTGAGGGGAACTCCTGTCCACATCTCATGTGCATGTTCTCCTAAGCTGTCCCTTGATTGGGTTGCTTTTGCCTTACCTCTTTTTAGCTTTAGGACATTGGTACTCTTTTATCTTTATCATAGCCTCAATTCCCAAATTATCTTTCTCCTAATCTTGTTGATCAGCTATTACCGCTTGTTTTTCTGTGTTTCAACAATGAATAAAAAATGTTTCTGGACCTGAGAAATACATCAGCGGGTAAGGTGCTTATCTAGTGTGCTGTACTTGAGCATCACATTTGCTTCCCTGAGCACTTTCAGGAGTGATCCTAGGACACAGAGCCAAGAGTTAGCCCTCAGCATAGCAGGATGTGATTCCAGTGTCTCCCCAAAAGTAGGTTCCTTACTTCAGTTATTTACCCAATGTTTGCATTTCTTCCCTGTGGAACTTTCAAGCATTTTTTGGAAAGACTATAGGAGTGGAAAATAACAGTTAAGCAACTTCCAGTAAGACTTCAATTTATGCCTTCTCCATGGAAATTCAGTTTCCTTCTCTGTAAGATACAAATATTAATGTTTTTGAGTACTAATTTGGAGATACGAGAGATAGTACAGCAGATTAGGCATGTGGCCAACACGGGCTTAATCCTCTCTGAATCCAATATGGTCCCCTAAGCACAACCAGAAGTGATCCCTGAGCAGAGCCAAAAGTAAGCTGTGACCATAGCCAAGTGTTCCCACCTTGAGGAAATCAAGTACTAATTCATATCATTAGGTTTTCCGATCTGTTTCTCTATTTGTTGAAAATGGTGGACTCCACAGCTTGTCAGAGTGCCACCCAGCAGAAGAGCTAATCACAGCCCTGCTTGTCAGAGTTCCACCCTACAGCCGTCTATTTCAAGCCCACGTATGCCTGATTCAGAGACTCAGAGACACGGGGTAGAGCTGCTACTGGCTCTCCCTGTGCTCAGCTGACCATGAGGTGCCCAGGAGGGAAGGCAGGTTTTAGCCCTGGCCCACCATTCCAGCAGAGCCTTGCTGGAACCCCCACACCATGAGGGCCGCCATTTGCAACATCCAGACTCCACAGCTAGTCAGAGCACCACCCAGCAGAAGAGCTGATCTTTCCCGTTCTCAGGGCTGCTTTACGGCAACGCAGTTCATCAATATATCACGAGATGTGAAGCTACTACAATAGTATCCCACCCACATGGCAGCGCCTGGCAAGCTACCCATGTCGTATTTGATATGCCAAAAAACAGTAACAATTACAGACTTCATACCCATGACCTGAAGGAATGGTTTTAGGTTCTTCATGTTCCTGGAGCGAGCAGTTGCCCTTGGGCTATATTAGCATGTGACAAGACGTATGGAAATGTTACTGGTGCCCACTGGAGCAAATCGATGAACAACAGAAAGACAAGTGATACAAGTGATTTTCTATTTGATAAATGATTATGACTTACAAATATTGATTATGACATTGTTCTTTAACAAAATCTTTAGCACACAGGGATGCCGCTTAGTATTTGAATGTACAGTCTAATGATATTGTGGTTTCTGCATCAGTGGATGGAGGAGAGGAGTGTGAACTACTTCTCCAAATATTTCAAATGTATGCACTTGAATTTCAAGCCTTCCTGTCCACTTCTGTCTTTGGAAATAGTGCCTGGGGTGGTAGGCTAACTTTAGGGACAGGGAAAGATGGCAGTGACAAGAATTTGGAATTTAGAGTGGAGAGGAAGATGGCCATTGTTTTTCTTTTACTGGCTTTTTCATCCCTAATGCTGGAGGACCAAAGATTCTAGCCTAAGTTATCTTCATCTTTCATTCAGTGCCTACTTCTGGGAAAATACTGCTGGCTTAAATCATCATATGAGCAGCCTGATGCCCTGGAGTACCTTTTCGATAAGAACATAAAGAGTTTGCTTTGCAAAAGGCCAACCCTATTTTAATATGTCGCACCCCCATACCCTCTGAGCACTGCCAGGAGTAATCCCCAAGTTTAGAGCCAGAAGAAAGCCCTGAGGACAGGTGTGACCCCCAAAACAAAACAATAACAACAACAATAATATTACAAGCAAGGCCAGAGAGCCAGTATAGGGTTAGAGCATTTGTTTGCCTTGCATGCAGAACCTTCACCACACATGGTTGCCCAATCACTCCTGAGCACAGCCAGTAAGGCCAACTCTCCTGTGGCCCTAAAGCATTGTGCAAAGGAGCAGACCTGAGAACTGCTTTAGTTCCCTGCCTCTCCCCAGAACTGCAAACCTGATTCTTCCCTAAACTCTAGACCCAAAGAAACCATGGGAAATAAAAAAAGACTGGTGTTGATATAAAGTTCTATATTCTGCAGTGCCAGGGATTGAACCTGGGTCAACCACTTGTAAAGCCAGGGCCTTAACCCCTATACTAGCTCTCACCCCAATCATTGAGATTTTGAAGTAACTATTTCCTCATCATAACTATAGCAAAATGAGTTTTTTTTCAAGATCCCAACCATATACAAAGCACTTGATCACTGCACTTGATCACTTGAATCCCATTATTCATTGATTTGCTCGAGCAGGCGCCAGTAACATTTCCATTTGACCCTATCACGTGCCAATGTACCCCAGTGGCATCTGGTTGCTTCAGGAATATGAAGAGCCTCAAACTGTTCGTTCATGGACTTGAAGAAGTCTGACCATCTTGTAGGTGGGCGGCCATGTGATCTTTTGACATCCCGTGGGATCCAGTAAGTAACATTGCAATAAATTGCTTCTTTATTTTTATTTAAATTGCTTTATTTAAATTGCTTTTGGGGTTTCGGTTTTGGTGGGGGTGGGGCACACCGCCAGGTACTCAAGTGATAGTCCTGGTTCTGTGCTCAAAGTGATGCCTAGTATTGCACAGAAGACCACATGCCAGGAATCTAACCCTGTCAGAGGAATGCAGCAAGCATCATAACCCCTGTACTATCTCACAGCCCATTTCTATTCTTTAACATGGCTTAGGGGGTCCATTACTAATCTCATCTCCCATCGTCATTTGAAAAATTTTTTTCCCAACAGTTCCTTGCTTCTAGGCTCTTTCTATCTGCCTAGGATGCTCTTGGCTGCTGTCAATGCTGCTCTTGCTATAAGCAACTTCACTGGGAAGCCTGGTCTTTTGTGAATGGGAAACAATCCCTACCTCCCTGTCCCCAGGAGTCTCTCCTAGTACCTTCCATGAGACTTGTTCACAGGTCGATGCAACCAGTCTTTGTAAACTGTTCTTTGTTTACCAGCCAGTGACTGTAGACTTACAAAGACAGATGATGTCTTTTTCCATGTCTTTTGTTTGTATTTTACTTTGGGCCACACCCATCTGTGCCCAGGGCTTCCTGTGTGCTCAGGGAGGTACTCAGGGGACCTTACAGGGTGCCAGAGATGGAGCCCAGGTCAGCTGCATGAGAGCCAGCACCCTGCCCACTGTACTATTCCAGCCCCTTTTCCATGTTTTTATCAAGAGTCTAAACCCTAATGCAAAAGTTAAATTCAGATGACTCTCAAGTAATGTTTGCTAGATGAGTGACCTGAGGCCTCAGGTGAGTGAAGGATTGCAGGTTGAAATCAGCTTGGAATTCTCTGCTGTCTTGCCTGCAGACCAAGTCAGATTGAAGGTCCCGAAGGAGAAAGGAATCACAAAGTTCTTTGTGAAGATTATTATTATCTCTGAAGTTTGGGGATTGAGTGTAGATACAAGTTTAGTGTGAGAGTCTCACACACACGGGCAGAGTTGTTACTTGCTCTCCCTGTGCCCTGTTGATCATGTGGCATCAGGGAGGGATGGCAGGTTCTAGCCCTGGCCTGCCACCCCAGCAGAGCCTCGCAAGAAGCCAGGGGAACCCCCATGCCATGAGGGCCGCCATTTTCCACATCCACACTCCCCTCTCCTCAGAGCTCCACCCAGCAGAAGAGCTGATCACAGCCCGGCTCACGTGGCCTTGCGGTTCATCAATAAAATGCAGTTCATCAAAAAAAAAAATGAGTTTTGATGTGACTACAAGAGAATCCTACCCACACGGCACAGCCTGGCAAGCTACCCGTGTTGTATTTGACATGCCAAATACCAGTAACAGTTATGGACCTCATTCCCATGACTTGATGGAATGAGATCTCACATGAGATAGCCCAAGGAAATAAAGAAAGAAAGAAAAAGGAAAGAAAGCAAGCAAGCAAGCAAGCAAGCAAGCAAGCAAGCAAGACAGGACGTATTGAGATGTTATTGGTGCCTGCTTGAGGAAATCGATGATCTACGGGAAGACAGTGATACAGTGATACAAGTTTAGTTGGTTTGTTTGCTTATTTGTTGTTTTTGGCTCTGTGCTCAGCACTCCCCGGTGGTGCTAGGCCCCAAATTCAGAACCGAGGATGAATCCAGGTCAATTACCCACAAGGCAAATGCTATCTTTTTAATACAGTTACACTACTCCTTATCTCCTTGCTTCTCTCCTGCAATATGCTTGACCTTAAATACCTCAACCAGTAAAAACCACTTGATTTACACCCTAAGGTGCTTTTCAAAAACCAGCTGAGTCACTGCCAGAGCACATGTTTGTGATCACATTTGCCGACTCACCTGGGTTCCTGGCAGGGTCATATGAACAACTTTCTAAGAAAGGGATGTTAAGGTGGCCTAGTGTATGCCCCAGAGAGATAGTAGAAGGGTTAAAGTGCTTGCCTTGCATGCTGGAGAACCCAGCTCAGTCCCTGAAACCACAGACAATCCTCCAAGCACCGATAGGTATAGCACAAACTCCATCCCCATGACCCAAAATAGCTCGCTCAGGAAGGATGTGGAGGGCCCGGGCAATAGTCCAGCGGGTAGGGCGTTTGCCTTGCACGCAGCTGACCTGGGTTCGATCCCCGTCATCCCATATGATCCCCGAGCACCGCCAGGAGTAATTCCTGAGTGCAGAGCCAGAAGTAACCCCTGAGCATCACTGGGTGTGACCCAAAATGTAAAAAAAATAGGGTTGTGGGGAGGGACTGAACTTTGTTGTCTCTACGTCTGCAACCACATACTATTTGCTGGTTGGTGTGGACTTTAGTGTTAGCCGAATAGACTGTCATGTTAGCATAACAGGGACATGCTTAGGCATCTCCTTAAAATCCTGTATAAAAGTAACAGTGACTGCTGGAAGTTGTGAGTACTAATTGGATGTATACTTGTTTTATTTGACTCTAAGCCCAGCACTGCCTCTTGTCTTAGAGTGAGTGAGTGGTTTGCAAGGAACTGAGTGCTAATGTTCTCTTGAATCAGATTCTAAGATTTCATAATGGATTTAGCAGCTGCAGGTTTTTGATGCCATGCCCAGAAATACACACCACAATTGCATGGAGATTGTGAATGCACCAGTCCTCAAGCATCAGCAGGGAACCGATGAGATTTTGGTGAAGATGAAATAAAATGCTGGATGACGTAAACTGCTTTGAAAAGGCTCATGAATTCATGCAAAGTATTGTTCATAGTGAGGAGTGAAGCACCACATTCTGTAGCTCGTTGTCTCTTTAACAAAACTGGTGATTATTTAGTCCTGATGATAGCCCACAAAAGAGAAAGAGAGTTGCATGTAGGTTCTGTTACGAGTAGAAAGCAGTGTTTCTCCACTGGGACTATAATGTCTCCAGCAGACCCCCCAAGATATTCCAGGGTGGGCCACACATGAAAATTGTGTAAATGGGAAGGGCCATGATGTAAGACTCGGGGACCAATTATTAGTTCAGGGGAAGAAGGAAGATCAGAATATGGTCATGGTAAGAAAAAGGCTGAAAAACACTGGTACCGGAATAGTGATCTTCACATTATTCATGGTCATTTGACTTAGTTGGTAAATGTCATCAGTTGACCTATGTGAGCACTAGTAACCTAGCCCCTGGATCTACCATCCCTGCATTCCCATAGTGGGGGCCACTCATCATAGGCCTCCTTGCTCTGAGCTGCCATCATATCAGGCCTGTATTTTGATCAACCCTTTAGCCCACATTCACTCATTGTGCTCCGATTCCTTCTGTGATTTCCCATTAACCCCAGGATATCACGTGCCCCTTAATAGAGTTTTGTGAGCCTTCCAACCCATTCCATGGTTTATTTCTGCCTAAGCTCCCTTTCTTCTGCTCCAGGGTCTTTGCTCCTGTCTGCCCCAAGTTAACGGGCTTTCCAGCATTCTCCTGCCCTACTTCTGCTCACCAGGAGCTCATTTAGAAAGTATTTTCCTGGACATCCTGACTGATTATGCCTATTGTAGCTTCATGATATATTTAACATTGATTTATGTGAATACATAAACTATAATCCCATGAGATTTTAAAAATTAACTGATAGGTCTAGTCTTGTCAGGTGGAAATTGGGAAGGAAGTGGACCCAGAGAAATAATGTCTTTGATAAGACTTTATACTAAGGATAAAGGTAAAAGACCAGGAGAGAGGCTATTGCTAGTTGTAGGACCTCTTTTTTTTTTAAGGCAACAGGATTTTTTTTTTTTTTTTGCTTTTTGGGTCACACCCGGCAATGCTCAGGGGTTTCTCCTGGCTCTGCACTCAGGAATTACTCCTGGCGGTGCTCGGGGACCATATGGGATGCCGGGGATCGAACCTGGGCCGGCATGGGCCGGCGTGCAAGGCAAACGCCCTACCCGCTGGGCTATCGCTCCGGCTAAGGCAACAGGATTTAATCTACCCTCAGTTGTGTTTGGGAGCTATTTCTATCTCTGTGCTCAGGAGTGACCCTAGCAGTACCAGGAATTGAACTGGGGCTGGCTGCATGCAAAGCCGTAATCCCTGTACTTGCAGCAGTTCTTGTTTTTAAGCACAGCCAACCAGAAGACCCTGCCCTCAAGTTCCTCGCAGTAGGGAAATGTGATGTCTTCTTCAGCCTGTGCCCCACGTAGAGACATGCGTGCTCTGACATAGATTTCATGTCTCATTGGCATGTTTGATTTTTGCTCTTGGACATGATCAGTGGTATTAAAATGAGGGGGAAGGCACTGGGCAAGGATCACTCTGGGTTCTCTCTTGGCACGAGCTGCTTTAGTACAGTTCCTTCTTTTCACACTCCTCTCTCCAGGAGCATCCTTCGCAGACTCTTCCCTGTGGGTTTCTACTGTCATTTGAATGTCTATCGCCTAGGAGAGTAGCAGCATCATACTATTGTTTTCCTGATTAACGAGTGGTGTTGTGCATTGCCTTCCTCTTCGGATTCTCCCTTGAGGTACATGTCCCCTACTAGTTTGAAAGCTTCCCCTCCCCCAATTTACCATCTCTGTTTTCTTTGGTGGCCATACCACAGGCAAGGAGCTGAGATCATTTTTTTTGCTATGTATACTAGTAACAGTGTGGAGTGGATGCTGAGAGGAGAAATGGAAAGTGCAGAACGTGATAATAGATACTCCAGCTTCCTTTGGTCTCTAGGCTGGGTTTAGAGATCACTTGGAGAACGCTGTATGGACTGAGACCTAAGGGCTCTTCTTATTCTGAGAACCAAAGTGAAGAAAACCCAGGTAGCCATGAAAATGAAAAGTACAGGGGGCTAGAGCAAAAGTACAGTGGGTGGGGCATCTGCTGGGGTCCAATCCCTGGAATCCCTGGAATCCCATACTATCCCCCAAGCACCACTGGGAGTAATTCCTGAGTCTGCAGAGCCAGGAGTGTTGGAGGACAGGTTTAGCTATTCTGGGAGTTTTGTTGTTTTGCCCACTCCCAGCTTAATCTATTTAAGCCAAGGTTCATTCTAATGAGACCTCTCTTCTATGTAAACACTGCTAGAGGGTGTGGCACTTACAGAAGTCACCTTGATTGAATAACTTCTGACTTATACATCTACTAAGACTTCTATGTTTTCTAGATTGGGCACAGATCCTCTTTATACCCACTGCACCCAACGTGGGACAGTTAGAATTTACCAGGAGACTACCACCCTGGCTACGCTGAGACTATAGGAAGACTATAGGAAGGAGCATACTAGTTTGCTCTAAGCAGGCGAGTGTGACCCTTTCAGTACACGAGAACAAGATACTCAGAATCACCCTGGTGCAGATAATAATAAGAAGGACCTTGTGGGTACCATCTAGATTACATGAGGCTCATGAAGTTAAGATGTATTACTTTATACCAGCCCCCTCTCTCCAGTGTTTTACATAAGAGATAATCTTGGTAGAAAGGATTAGACCTTGGCGTAACCTTTGTTTATACCTGCAATAGGGTGTGGCACTACAATCTGTTTAGAGTTCTTTGTTGACATGACCCTCCCGGTTGGATTACTTTGGTGTATATAAAGGGCTGACTTGAGGCCCCTTCACTTTTGCCTTTTGGGCCTTTTAGCTTTCGGCTTTTGGCTCCTCAGCCTTGCAGCTTTTGGCTTTTGGCTTTTTGCTCTTTGGCCTTTTGCTCCATCTTCTGGGTAGAACTCAGCTCGGGTGAGATCCTCCCTCTTTGGTGGGAGACTTAGGCTCTTTTGTATGGTCTTAAGTTCGGACCAGAGCTAAAGTTTGTTCATTATATTGGAGTGCTTTGGAAGAGCTTTTCGTACTATTAAAAGCCTTTTTGGAACTGCACCCGGACTCGTGAGTTTTCATCTGTTCTCCTGGCGTCCTCGGAGATAGAAGACAACCTCTGTCCTGACACTGTCGGGGACCCCAGCGGCATTCCCCGACACAGGAGTATCTCCTGAGCACTGCCAGGTGTGACCCCCTCAAAAAAAAGGAAAGTACTTAAAACTGAGAGTGACCAGAAAATAGGGCTGGCCCTTAGTTTTATCCAGATAATAGAGGTGAAAGTATCCCATTCCTCATCATTCTGAAAGTGATGGCAAGACTGTAATTGAAGTTGACTTTTTGTATGTGGTTGAACCAGGAGGGTCCATCTTGCGTGGCTCCATCACATGGTGGGTGTGATGCTGCTGTGGACAGGAAAAAACACTCTTTAACTTCTCAGCCTCATGCAGGACAGAAATTCATCCTCTCCTTTTTGGAAACATTTTTCCTTTTGGGGGCCACAGCAGTGGTGGTCAGGGCTTCCTCCTGGCTACTTTGTTCAAAGATCACTCCAGGCAGGCGTGGGGGGACCACATGGGGTGTCAGGGATCCAACAGCAGCCTATCTGCTACTCTATTGCAATCACCCCTTTTCTCTCTAGAGATATCATTAACCTGCTGATTTTTACTTGTGGAGTTCAGGCACACCTGGCAGAGCTCGGGGTACTCCTGGGTACTACTTTCAGCCCCAGGGTGATGCTCAGGGCCTATTCCTGGCAGTGCTCAGGGGACCATGTGGTGCTGGGTCTCTGACCCCAGAATCCCAAAAGATGGGGCCTGTGCCTGTGCCCCTCTGATCTATCTCCCCAGATTTGGGGTTTTTCTCAAACTCTTGGTCTTCATTTTTTTTAGCTGCCTTTGCTAGTTTCTCCTTCTTGATCAAGGGTAAATTGTGTTTTGGGAATTAAGCCTCAGCCTTTTTATCTTTTTTTGGAGTCATTTCCTTTGGAAACATGCCTTTAATCACTATTAACTGAGGAACTTCCAAATGTATGTCCCTGTGTTTGACCTGACTTCCAGGTTTGCATAATTGAAAACCACTAACATCTTCATTTGGCTGTGGCTTGCTGGGGATTTGTTTTCCCCCATCTCCTTCCTGTTGTGAGTCCTATTCTCTGCAGCATCACCAGCTGCCGTGTCTCTTGGCCTCCAGTTGGATTTGCCCAGGGAAAGCATTGGCAGTAGCTAGGAAGCAGGAAGAGAATGAGGTTGGCCCAAGTGTTCACTGTTTCTGCTTTGTCCTGGTCTTTGTCTACTCCCTATGGGTTAGACGTTTGCCTCGATTGAGGTCAGCTTTCCTCTTTAGCTAGTCTCTCTAGCTTCTGTGAAGTCCCCTTCCTCCCTTTGTTCTTTCAGGCCTAGAAGGGCCATTCCTGTATGTTCTGCGACTTGTCTCAGGGACCTTTTCCACTCCTTGTTGGAGCTCCTTCACTTAGCTTTTTCAGCTCTGCTGGCTTTCTGATTTGCATTTGCCTCTGGTTTCTGGCTGATCCTCATCATTAAGGACTAAATGATCTGAAATAAACATCTACTAAACATCTGAAATACAAGACTGAAATAGGACCTCTGGGGGGCTGGAGCAATAGTCCAGAGGATAGGGCATTTGCCTTGCATGACTCCACCGTTCTCCCTGCATTGACATACACCTCAGAGACCTGGGCCCTACGAAAGCAGGATGAGAATGCTATTCGGGTCTCCCAGAGAGGAATCAAAAGAGCTATGCTTGGAATATCACACCTCACTCAAGTGAGAGAAGGAATCCAGAGATCTGACCTCCGTCACTGTTCCAGAACCAGGGATGCTGTCTCATTTGCCAAGGCATCGAAAATCAGATGGGCTGGACATCTAATGCGATTTGGAGACGACCACTGGACTAGAGCCGTTACCCACTGGATCCCACGGGATATCAAAAGATCACGTGGCCGCCCACCTACAAGATGGTCAGACTTCTTCGTCAAGACCCTGAATGAACAGTTTGAGGCTCTTCGTATTCCTGAAACAACCAGATGCCATTGGGCTACACTGGCAGTGATAGGGTCCGATGGAAATGTTACTGGCGCCCGCTCTAGGAAATCGATAACAACGGGATGTCTAGTGATCTAGGGAGTAAAACATTGCACTAGTTAGTATAACCTTAACTCACTCAGAAGTAATTGTTTTACAGTCTTAGAACTTGATGACTCTTAGGGGGCCAGAGCAATAGTCCAGCAGGTAGGGCGTTTGCCTTGCACGACCGACCGACATTCAATCCCTGGCATCCCATATGGTCCCCAAGCACCACCAGGAGTAATTCCTGAGTGCAGAGTCAGGAGTAACCCCTGAGCATTGCCAGGTGTGACCCAAAAAGGAAAAAAAGAAAAAGAACTTGATGACTTTTAGCTTGACTTTTTTCTTTAAGTGCAAGGGAACGAAGATCAACTAGGAATGTTTTTTGGCCTTTGAGTTGTTTTTGTGCTGAACGAAGTTCACAAAACTACTGGGAGATTTTTACATGAACAGCTGCTAGTGACCCCAAGAAGGAAATGTGCATTTAAAAAAAGGCAGAATATAAACAATAAACATGCTGGGAAGTCGAATTGCCAATGAGAAAAAGGAAGGCTGGGAATTGCAGGCCTGAGAAAGGGGATATTTCACACTAGCTCTGAAAAAGCTTAAGCATTTTTCCTGATGTCTTTGAAAGAAGTTTTCGCCGTTTTTTGGAGAAGAGATGATTGTGGTTATTTATGAACACCACGTTGCTAGGTGACACTGGGACGAGCATCCTGCTTACCCTCACTCATGATCCCTGCAGAGGAAGGGGCTCTGTGGGGGTGGGGCAGAAGCCAGGAAGGAACTCAGAGGCACTGGGGGGCAGTGTCTGGAGCTAAGGCATCAGCTTAGGTAAGGCCTCTCCTCTCCTCTCCTCTTCTCCTCTCTCCTCCTCCTCCTCTCTTCTCTCCTCTCCCTCTTCTCCTCTCTCTCCTCCCTCCCCTCTCTTCTTCTCTCCTCTCCCTCTTCTCCCTCTCTCCTCCCTCCCCTCTCTTCTTCTCTCCTCTCCCTCTTCTCCTCTCTCCTCCCCTCCCCTCTCTTCTTCTCTCCTCTCCCTCTTCTCCTCTCTCCTCTCCTCCCCTCCCCTCCCCTCCCCCCCCTCCCCTCCCTCCTCTCCTCTCCTCTCCTCTCCTCTCCTCTCCTCTCCTCTCCTTTTCCTCTTCTCTCATCTCCTCTCCTCTCCCCACCCCCCCCTCCCCTCCCCTCCCCTCCTCTCCTCTCCTCTCCTCTCCTTTCCTCTCCCCCCCCCCCTCCCCTCCCCTCTTCTCTTCTCTCCCTCCTCTACCTCCTCTCCTCTCTCCTCCCTTCCCTCTTCTCCTCTCCCCTCCTCTCCCCTCCCGCCTCCCCTCCTCCCTCTCTTCTCACCTCCCGTTTTCCTTTCCTCCCCCCCTTTCCTCTCCTTTCCTTTCTCCCCTCCCTTTCCTTTCCCCTCCCCCTCCTCTCCCCCCCCTGTCTCCATTCCTGTAAAACGGATCTATTTGGAATCTGGACTCCAACCTTTCCCCTACTCTCTCATTCTTGGGCCCCCTTGTTTGCTAGCAGCCTCCCCCTTCTGCTCTCTTCATTTTGACATTTGGCCTCCTCTGGGAAAACAGCAGATCTGCTTCCTGCAGAAGCCAAGTCGGGAAATCACCAGGGAGGAAAACTCCCTGAGACTCGCTGAGCAGCAAGTCTGAGAACTGGCATTTTCTCTCATCTGCAGACACGTGGCGTGGGAATGTGTGGGCGCCTCGCACCTGTCCTGGGCGGGGCTTGCAGATGGAAAGTGCTTGTGCCCCGAAGTGCTAAGGTGATTTCCTGGCCGCTGACCACCTGATACTGAACCGTCCTTTTACCCATTCCGAAGCCAGTCCCCCTGTTGACATGCACCTACTGAAAATGAAGCCCTGACTGGTTAAGCATGGAATTAGGCCACTGATAGTACAACACGGAGGGCGTTTTGCCGGGTTGGATCCCTGGCATCCCATATGGTTCCCCGAGCACCGCCAGGAGTAACCCCTGAGCATTGACGTTGCCAGGTGTGACCCAAAAAGCAAAAAAAAAAAACAAAACAAACAAAAAAACCCCATGAACTTCACCTGGGAACAGTTTAACACAGATGATTAGAATCAATGAAATCTGCTCACGAGCCTAGCCTTGAAGGGAAATCAAGGGTGTCTGAATGTTGTGGCGCAGGCTGGAGTGTGTGCGGGCACATGGGAAGCCATACCCACCTTCAGGATTTGGGTTTGAGTAGGATTACAAGGCGGATGCTGGCGCTTCCTCCAAGCCTCTTACTGGAACTGACTCCTATCCCCGACGCTCTGGTGAGTCTCAGGCACCCCCTGGTGGCCACGAGCTTGTACTGACTAGGAGAACAGCCAGTGCTGTGCTTTTACCTGATTTCATCTGACTTCTGGTAGAAGCTCCACTGCAGTTGTGCAAAGAGAAAAGATATCCTCAATGATGCCAGCTCTGGAATACCATCCCTATCTAGAGTTCTATAAGGATTGCCAAGTTCAATGGGGAGGGGGGGGCAGGAGAGAGGGAGACACCACCCCCCAGCAAGGCTGAGGACTGCTACACCTTCCAGTTCTCAGAAGGCCGTGTGGTGGGGGGATCAGGTCTGGCATGTGTGCTACAGCCGTTTCAGTTCTCAGCACTCTGCAAAATTTTTAAGCGATTTTAAAAAGGTTTTTTTTCACCATTGACGGCAAAGATGGTCTCCGTATATGAACTTTTAGGAAAACAAATTCCTGGGGAAGGGGCCGGGGCAGCAAATTGGGAGACCATCTGGGCCCCCGAGCACTGCTAGAGTGGTCCCAGGGCACAGAACCAGGAATAAGTCTTGAGCATAGCCTAGCTAGGGGTAGCCCCCAAACAAACAAATAAACACCTCCCCATAGTCTTTCCTTCCTGCTGCTGTCATGCCCAGCAGGGTAAATCACTCAGCAAGAGTGATGAAGGCTGAACTCCTGTGCTCACTCACTGTCCTAACCAGGTTAATGCCCCATGAGCACTTTATGTACTGGCCTTTTGTAGGGGATCAAGGACATGAACGTATTTTTTCGGCTTTGGAGGAGGGAGGAGGTGCGCAGGTGGTACTCAGGGTTTGCTCCTGCTGTGCTCAAGGATCACTCCTGGCTGCCTCAGGAGACCATGTGATGCTCCGCATCAAACCTGGGTCAGCTACTGCAAGGCAAGGACCTTAGCCATGTTATTGCCGCAGCCTCCTTTTGCCACTCAATGCTCAGGAGCCACCAGGGCCACACCCTGTGATGCTAAGCTGGGCGTAGCAGTGCTGGGGATGGAGCCCGGGGCTCACACTCTTCCATCACTTGAACCCATGGCCAAACTAAGAAGATACTGGTTTTCACAGTTGTTTTACAATGGAAAAATTTTAAAAACTTATACCAGAGGGGAAGAAGGAGGAAAATTCAACATTCAAGCCATCCATGGTTAGCTTATGGCTAATCCTTTGTTGTTGTTCTTGTCTGGGCCACGCTCAGTGATGTTCAAGCGTAAGTCCCGGTCTGCACATAGGAATTACTCCTGGTGGTACTCAGGGGACCACAGGGGGTGCCAGGGTTGAAACTGGGTCCATATTCTGCAAGGCGTGCACCCTACCTGCTGTACTGTTGCTCTGGATCTTTAGGGCTAATCTCATTTATGGGTTTTCTTCCTCAAATATTTTAAAGAAAATTCTAAAAAGGGTTATATTGAATATTTGTTGGGTGACACGCCCTACTGAGCCTTAGCCTCCAACTACATTTAGCTTATGTGGAGAGCTGGTCCCTGCCTTTGGGGAATCTCTGGAGCAGACACAATGGGAGTTCAGGCAGAATTGGACTGATTTTATGATTTTATATGGCATAAATATTTTTCATTCAAAAAATGAAAAAAAAGTGAAAAGAAACGGAACAAACGGTTTGAGGCTCTTCGTTTCCCTGAAACAACCAGATGCCATTGCTACACTGGCACGTGATAGGGTCAAATGGAAATGTTACTGGCGCCTGCTCGAGGAAATTGATGAACAGGATGTCTGGTGATCTAGTGATCTAGTGATAAATATTTTTTTATCATGAATCTTGCTTGCCCCAGATCAAGATTCTGTTCCCAGGGGTCCCTGTGTGGGACATACATGTAGATATCCCAAGAGTACTTGGCCACGTTGGATCAACCATAATGTAATCAATTCTACTAGTTCAGAGACATGCCAGTGTGCCTCCAGGCAAACTAATGTATCTCTGACTTTAAAGGTAATGCCAAAGTGAGTTATTCTGATGGATTTTGGACCTTAGTGGAATCCAGAGTCTGGGATCTGCTAGCTATATATTCATGGTAAAAAGTATTAATGCCATTTCCTACAAATTACATTCTGAACTGCTTTCTGGTTCAGAGATGCAGCCCCTCCTCACTCTGCTTGGGAGATTTTGCCTCTGGAAATCAGCTCTGGCTCTTGTGAAACTTGAGCCAAAGTTACCTAAAGATTTACATTTCAGGGCCGGAGCGATAGCCCAGCGGGTAGGGCACTTGCCTTGCAAGCCGGGTTCGGTCCCTGCATCCCATATGGTCCCCCGAGCACCGCCAGGAGTAATTCCTGAGTGCAGAGCCAGGAGAAACTCCTGAGCATTGCCGGGTGTGACCCAAAAAAGCAAAAAATAAATAAATAAATAAATAAAAAATTTACATTTCAAAAGGGTCATTTACCTAGCTACATCTCTAGATAACCCAACCCATGATGGTCTGGGCTGGAAGATTTTGGCGGGTTTCAGTCTATAAAAGAAACTAGGAAAAGAAGAAGGGGCTTTTGCCATTTTGTCTTCCTCCGTCCTCTCTGTCCTCTATATTTTCTGTTGGGCTTCAACACGGGGTGGCAGCCATCTTGGCCTACACGTGACCGGGGCCTAGCTGGGAACCCAAAGTCCATGGTTTTTCCTGTTCTTGGATTGTATATCAGAACCTGTGAAAATAAAGTCTTTTAAAACTGCGCCGGATTCCTGAGTTTTCATCCATTCCCCTCTGGCTTTGGAGGTAGAAGGGAATTTGTTTCCCAGTATTGTTGGGGACCCCAGCAGGGTCCTTGACAAATATCATCTAGGAACATTTCAGTACGTGTCTCTGAAGAATAAAAGGATCCTAAAAATATAAGCAGTAACAATGATCATGAAAAGTTGATAGTAATTCCCTTAATACCAGCAGAAATCTAAATTGATATTCATGTCTCCTTGTTTGTCACAGAAATTCTTTTCAAGTGTTTAGTTGTTTGAAACAAGACTCATGTTCTTAGGCTGTAATTAGCTAATGGCTCTCTCAGGTCTCTTAGTTTCTTTCCCTTTCCCTTGCCTTACGGTTTCTGTTGTTGAAAATAAAAGTGTTTTTTCACCCTCTAGTTTCCAATGAATGGTCTGGATTTTACCAATGGGATTTTGTGGTGAATTGAGAGCCTTGGTATTTTACTGCGAATTGAAAATTGGCTCTGGAGCTTTGGTCAGCTGCTGGATTTCTCATTTTTTTTCTCCTGGTGACAACACACTTCACAGGTGGTTAGTGTAGGATTTAGTAGGATGATCTTCTTGGGGAGAGGTTATCAACCATCCATGTTTACCCTCTAGTTCCATGAACTCATTAGAGACTGCAGAATGAATCGTTATCCTTCCTTTAACTTCCCTTTTTTTTCTTAGCTAGGATGTTTCTGTGTTTTGTTTGTTTGTTTTGCTTTTTTGGGGCCATAACCAGATGCTCAGGGTTTCCTCTTGACTCTGCACTTAGGAATTACTCCTGGTGGTACTGAGGGAACCATATGAGATACCTGGGGTTGAACTCGGGTTGGCCACGTGCAAGGCAATGTCCTATCCTGTACTATGTCTACGGCCCCTGGGATGTTTCTGTAAAGAGAGATTTCTCTCAGCAACTATTTAGTTAACCTGAGGTTCCCTGGAGTCCTTAACAAATATCCAAAGTGAGTCAGTACTGGAAGGAAGCAGACAATGGTGGAGGGTTTGTTGTTGGAACGTTGTAAGCGTAAAACCCTGATTATTCTAGGTGGGGATAGAATGCCTGGTCTCAACATCATAAAATCATGGTGCCTACAATAAAATAAATAAAATAGAATATGCCATATTTATTCATATGTATGCTCATATATCTGATATACATTCACTATCATAAATGTTTTGTTGCTCTTATTTTCAACACATGATTGTTGAAAAAGAGATAAAGAGATAGGCATGATAACCTCTCAGTGTATGTATTGCAAACCACAATGTGCAAAAGGAGAGAGAGAGAATGAGAGAGAGAGAAAAAGAAAAGTGCCTGTTATAGAGGTAGGCAGGGGTGAGGGATGAAGGAGGGAAACTGGGGACATTGGATGGGTGCTGCAACATTGTATAACTGGAACCCAATCATGAACAGCCTTGTTCATGTTAATTGTCTAGTTCACAGTGATATAATAAGAATTTTAAAAAAAGTCAATAAGATATTATAAAGACTTTTTAGCCATGATCTCTTGTATTTAAACATATTTGTGAGTTTGTTATAGTTTATTCATTGATGTTCAAATAGTTCAATTATTGGTCAGTGGAAACTCAATCTATTTGACACCCCAAATATTGTCTTTCTGTTGTTATACTATTATATATTCATATTTTATATTTTTCTGTTGCTATACTATTATATATTATACATATTTAATATATATGAATATTATATATTCATCAAAGTTTATGAGTCATCAAAGTTTTTCTGGTGGTTTTTATATGTTTTTATGTTACTTGATCCTTATCTTTCTCACATTTGTCTATTTCACTCATGTAAGTATGAACCTGTTATTTTTCAAAAAGTTATAACATTATATTATTTATTTTGATGTTTTATTTTCTCAGGTTTGGCTAGCATGAACCCCATTCAAACTGGTGTTTGTGTCTTTTGATACATCCCCCTGTTTTTGTTTTGGGGTTACCAACCCAGTGATGCTTAGGGTTTACTCCTAGCTTTGCCTCAGGAGTAACTCCTGGCAGTGCTCAGGGAACCATATGGGGTTCCGGGATCAAAGGTTGGTAACATTGTGCAAAGCGAACACCCTATCCACTGTATTATGGCTGCGGCCTCACATGACCTCATTTTACAGAGCCCTTTATTGACATAACATTGGTGATAACATTACATTTCAGCTGTAGAATGGTGTAAGTCAACATCTGCTTGTACCACTTTATTTTCAGCACCAAGTCTTATTTTCTCCTTTTCACATATTATCAGCCCTTTTCCCCAGCAGTCCTTGTCCCCTATCCTTTCTGATAACTACTATTTGTTTTTAAGTGTTGTGTTTTGATTGTTTTAATTTTGTTTATTCACCTATATATATGGCCCCATCAGCACTGCCAGGTATGGCCCTGGTGTCCCCCAGGACTGAACCGTGAGGCCCTCAAGGATCTTAGAGATGTTCCTTTGTATGTGATTTGAGGGTAGCAAGAGGTTATACAACTCATTGGTATTGCTTGGCTCATCTGGACTAGTGACTTCACTCACAGAGCTTGATGGAATTTTTGCGTTAGTCCCCAGACCAAGAAGTACTAGATAAGCCCCCTTGCAAAAGAAAATCTTTTTTAATACATATTTAAATTTTTTCTAGCTAAAATTTTTTCTGTGAGTCTTTAAATCATTCATCAGTATTACAAAAAATGCAACAATTCCTGGGGCTGGAGCAATAGGTCAGTGGGGCGGGTTAGGTGCTTGCCTTGCACATGGCTGACCTAGCTTTGATCCCCAGAGCAACTGCCAGGGGTGATTCCTGAGCACAGAGGCAGGAATAACCCCTGAGTATCGCCAGGTGTGGCTCAACAATCAAAACCAAACCAAAAACAAAAAAAAAAAAAAAAAAAGCAAAATCCCTAATTGTTTGCCCAACAGGAGAAAAAATGGAAATTTACTAACCAGATTCTTCCTTCCTCACAAAGTGGTATAACTGGTAAAGGAGTTCGAAAATAAGAACTGTAGTCTCGGGGCCGGAGCAATAGCACAGTGGGTTGGGCGTTTGCCTTGCATGTGGTCAGACCCAAGTTTCGATCCCCGGCATCCCATATGGTCCCTGAGCACCGCCAGGAGTAATTCCTGAGTGCAGAGCCAGGAGTAATCCCTGAGCATTGCCAGGTGTGACCCAAAAAAGTAAAAAACAAACAAACAAAAATGTAGTCTAACAAACACAGGCAATTAATAGAGTATTTCTTTGTATTTACATGTATTTGCAGATTGTTTCCCTAATTATAACTTGCATTTAAATAAAATATGAAAATAAGCTGAATTTAGGACCTGGGGTTTGAGCCATATGCAGAGCATAGCACACATGAATTATTTCTCAATAAAATAAGAGGTGATTTTGTATTGATTTATTTGTATAGTATTTTTAAACCTTGAGGGGGCACATCCAGCAGCGCTCAGAGGCTACTCCTGGCTTTGTGTTCCAGGGGTCACTCCTGGAGGCTTTAGAGTGTGTGTGTGGGAGGGGCAGGTAGTTAGAGTGGAGGTAGGTAAGACTTGTGCAAGGCAAGCTCCTATACTCCTGTACTATCTCTCTGACCTTTTTACTAGTCTAATAAAAGATTATTTTATTATTTTCTTTCTTACCTGTTATTTAGAATTAACTCACTATATAAATATCATGATATATTCTTCTAAATACTCACACATTGGGGTTGATACTGAAAGAGTATTAGCTGATGATGGTTGTGATAAAGGAAGTTTAGATGTTGGGACTGGGAGATAGTACACTGGTTAGCATACATGCCTAACTTGGGCCAAACCCAGGTTCAATTTTTTCTCATCTGTAATATAAGTTTACAATAGCTTATTTAGGGGCTGGAGCGATAGTCCAGTGGGTAGGGCATTTGTCTTTCACACAGCTGACTGGTGCCAGGGATCAAAGCGAACCCGGGTCGGTTGCATGCAAGGCAAATGCTCTACGCACTGTGCTATTGTTCCAGCGCACGGAATGGTACATGGCAGAGCCCAACAAGCTACCGTGTTTTATTTGATATGCCAAAAACCAGTAAAAATTATGGACCTCATTCCCATGACCTTAAGGAATGGTTTGAGGTACTTCCTGTCCCTGGAGCAAACAGATGCCCTTGGGCTACACTTGCTTGCAACAGGACAAATGGAGATGTTACTGGTGCCTACTCAAGCAAATCGATGAACAGTGAGAAGACAAGTGAAGTGAAGTGATACAGCTGACTGGGGTTCAATCCCGGCATCCCATATGTTCCCTGAGCACCGCCAGGAGGTAATTCCTGAGTGCAGAGCCAGGAGTAACCCCTGATGCTGGATGTGACCCAAAAAGGAAAAAAAAAAAAAACAGAAAGAACCCCCCAAATAATAGCTTATTTAGTATTCCCACCTGACGACTGGCAACTCTTCTGTTTGCAATTGTTCCTGACTCTGTTCTCAGGATCTCTGTGGAAGCCAGAGACAATGTAATGACCCAGACTTAGCAGTTAGTGGGGGTGTCCTCACCTGAGCTTCCCTGCAGCAGCCCCTTCCCAAACCTCATTCTTTGTGTTTCTTAAGTCAATGAGCCAATTAGTAATCTTCACATTAATCCCTTTGCAGTTTAAGTAAACAAGTCTTGTGTCACAGATCCTTGAGGTGGTCACAATCTCAGTGTGGACTTTTTTTTTTTTTTTTGCTTTTTGGGGTCACACCCGGCAATGCTCAGGGGTTAATCCTGGCTCTGCACTCAGGAATTACTCCTGGCGGTGCTCGGGGACCATATGGGATGCCGGGATCGAACCGGGCGGCATGGGGCGGCTGCGTGCAAGGCAAACGCCCTACCCGCTGGGCTATCGCTCCGGCCCCCTCAGTGTGGACTTTGTTATTGTTATTTCTGCTTGTTAAAGTATCATGGGCTGGGGGTGTGGATTATGTTGTTGGGCAGTCCTTGCAAGTTCAAGGCCCTGCGTTTGACCTTCAAGCACTACAAAAACTGGCAGCATGGGATATGGCCCCCACAATTTTTTTTAAAGAAAAAAATAAAAATAAAGAAAATGGTCCAGAGTGATAGTCCAGCGGGTAGGGATTTGCCTTGCATGCAGCTGACCTGGGTTTGATCCCTGGCATCCCATGTGGTCCCCTCAGCACTGCCAGGACTAATTCCTGGCAGTTTTAAAAAATAAAACTGATGCTACAGGGGCTTAAATGGTAGAACACATGTGAAGTATCTGTATGATCTTGAGTTTGATCCCTGTTTTATTTTTTTTGTAGTTTTGGGGCCATACCCAGCTATACTCATGGATTATTCCTGGATCTGAGCTCAAGGATCACTCCTGATGGGCTCAGGAACCATAAGGGGCAGCAGGGATTGAACACAGGTTTGCAGTGTGCAAGGCAAATACCCAACCTGCTATACTATGTATTGCTCTGGCCCCAGCACAAATAGATTTCAGGACACTTCCATATCTGGACCCCTCTTCCCCCATTTCCTTCTGTCATACCTTCCACCTCCTGCCATCCCCTCTATTTGTGTACCAGCCACTGGTCAATCTGCAGTTGCATGCTGGACTCTCAGGGTCAGTTCTCAGGGTGTTTGAAGGACCCGTTAGGATCAACTTGTGTTGATCGCAACACTAGGTGCGATCTAGTGTCACAACTAGAGTGGAAGACTGCTCACTCCAAAGAATTCATGGATTAGCTTTCCTGAGCTTGTTGCTCTTTGCAATTTTCCACTAATTTCTGGTTCCCTGGGACTCCTCACTTTCCTTCCTTGGCCACAATGCTGGGCTTTAGTTAGTCTACTCTGCCACCTATAGGGCCAAGCAATGGAAGGTTGAAGGGAAAGAGGAATGAGCAGATCCTGGGCCTTTAGCTTCATTGTCTGGTTGGGGAAGTCTCCCTTCCTTAACTGTGGCTCTGTTTGAATTGAATTCTTCCTAACCACTGCCAGGGAGGTGCAAGCACAATCAAACTAGGAAAGAAGGGGAATGAGGAAGGGGAAGGACTCTTTGGATTCTCAGACTTTTTTTTTTTCTGAACCAGATCTAGAGAGCTTCTCCTGGAACTCTTTTCATTCCTGTTATTGTTCATGCCAATGCTGCCCGCTTCTCAGTTCTTAAACTCAACAAATGGAGTTGAGTTTAGTTCAGGAGTGGGGATACCAGAGGATAAAACAAAAGGTTAACAGCATCAGTTTGGTAGTACTTTGAGTTCTGGTTTTGTTGTTTTCCCAGTGATCCAGGAGCCATATGCAGAGCCGAGATTCTAATGGGGGTCTGTCATGTGCCAAGCAAGCACCTAATTCCCTGTCCCACTTCTCAGGCCTCTGAATTCTGGCCTCTTCCCTTAATTCATCTGCTACCATCCATCTTCCAGCATTTTCTAAAACTGTTCCAATCATTGGCTTTGCTAAGAGATTTAGGTCTTACAAGGATTAAATGTGAGCTACGAATTGAATCACACTACTTGGCACAAAAGGCTTGCTAGATATTAGAAGTTATTATTTTTATTTATTTTTATTAATCAGGATTAATTAGAGATAGCAAGTTTTTCCTGAAGTGTTTAAAATCAAAAGACTGACTTAATGACAATTATTCCCAGGACTAGGTATGATACTGTCTTTGTGGGTTTTTGTTTGTATGTTTTTGTGAACATCTGCCTAGCTCTGTACTTAGAAATCACTCGTGGAGGTACTGAGGGACCATATGGGATGCCAGGGATCAAACCCAGGTCAACTGCATGGAAGGCAAGTGCCCTACCCACTGTACTATTTTGCTGGACCCAGATATTGTTCTTAATTTTGAAGAGTTTCTGAAACATATCTCCCCTTTGTTAGATTTAGAGGTCGTATCTATTTAGAGCTAGAATATATTGTTTTAATTAGTTCCTGCTTCACAGAACAAAATGGTTTGAGGTTTCTATAAAATTGCATTTGTAGATCCAAGTTGAAATTGTGAGGAATGGATGGTGTTGGGAGGTGCTGGTTCAAGATGGTGTTGGTCTTTCTTTTAAGTTCTTGGTGAACACACAACACTTAGTGCAGAACTTCAGCTTCTGTGCATGGGTTTTGTTTCCTTTTCTGTAACTTAGGCCAGCAAAAATGATTTCAACATTGGGCAACTCCAGTTCTTCTAGACCAGAAGTTAAGCTGTACCTATAAGCCCATCATCATCTATAAATAAATCCATCTGTACATCAAATA